>JAKCPI010006015.1:0-17915 GCA_023213315.1 Euborellia annulipes
GGACACCCTAACCTATATCCTAACAATTTATGCTAGTTTAAAATTTGTTTATTTTTCCCATTGAAATAGCTATTACTATTTAAAAAAAATCTGGTGTGACTGGCGCACAGCACACAACTTTCTCTTACCCTTCGGTAAGAGAAAGTTGTGCACTGTGCTGGTCACACCAGATTTTTTGTGTCGAGATATATTTAGTTTTCCATAGCACCTTAGTTTCAAACTTGCATTTTAAATGTTGATTGCTTGAAATAAACTATGGTTATTTTTCAAAATTTTAATCTCATATTTGGACATTTTATACACAATATAGATTCGTAAATAAATACAAAATTTCATAAGAATTGGAAAAAAAATTTTAAATGCCTAAAAAGTTTCAAAGGGGACCCCCTTTTGAATCGAAATTAACATACAAATCCCTATAGGAAATTAACATTGGCCAAATGCGAAGATAAGGTAGAAAAATTTAAAACGCGTAGAAAGAGAGAAGATAGTTTTGTGAGAGAGAGAGATATGTTTTCTCCGAAAAAAAAAAAATGGGCGTTTAAATAATAATTGATTTTTAATCTAATAAAAAGAAAAAGATTTAAATTCGGTTACCATGGCAACCATTTATTTCTCCTATCTTTCCTATGAAGCACAAGAGTAAAGTGTGCTTCAAACAATTTTGAGGGCAAAACGAGAATATACATTTGAAAGAGCATCTAAAAAATAATTGATTTTTGAATTTTAATCAAAATCGTTAGAGCGAATTTTGAGAAAATCGAAAAAAACTGAAAAAGTACATCAGTAAAGTACTAGTACTTTTTGGCCGATTTTGATTAAAAGCTTATTTTGTCGGTCCCGGGGGTGTTTAACTTAAATATAAAATTTCAGCCTCCTAGCTCAATTCCTTCATGCTTAAAATTGAACACACACACACACACACACACACAGACAGACAGACAGACAGACAGACAGACAGACAGACAGACAGACAGACAGACAGACCATGTCGCGAAAACCACTTTTTTGGATTCAGGGGACCTCAAAAACGTGAAGATCCATCAAAATCTCGACATCGAATTTTTGACATGAAACCAATACTTTCTCTCTCTATATATTTCATATATAGGGTACGAGAAAGTAAAAATATGATTTATTATTATAGCGTAGGTACTATATATTTTTATAAATTTTTAAATTGGATAACATCAACAAAAATAAAATTGTTTTTATCTACAAACAGCCAAACCAAACAAGTGAGGGTTGGATTTATGAAAAATTTATACTTATGTGTGTGTGTGAGTGTACAAGAGTATTCGATAGAAATAAAATGGTGCGGGCAGCATGAGGAAACAGAACAGAACAGTACAGAACAAACGTAACGTGACTGCACCACAGAGTATATGGGAGTAGGGGGTGGTATCGATCTGGTGACCCTCGTCTGAATCTAGAGCAAGTCGAGGCGCCCAATTCCGAATTGCAACCACCATCGGGGTAATCGCCCCAACCACCTACCTCCTCATACCTAAACAACAAACACCTCCATCATTTATTTAGTGAGGGTCAAAAGACAGGCGGTCGTTGAATCGTCCATTTTGTCACCTCATTTGATAAAAAGGAAAGAAACAAACAAGTGCATTTGTTACGAAGATGGTCGAAAATTAAATCAGAATTTAATAAATTGGCTTAATATAAGGAAGAAGTGGCTGTAGATTATTGGTGAACTGGAGACGATGTTTCGGTCGAAATTTATTAACCGTCATCAAGTTATTATTTTAACAAGTCTTTACTTATATATCGCACACGTATTTCAAAAGGGACACAAGTCCAAAACATGTATTTCTGAACTATTAAAGGGTAATAGTCTCTAATAAAGATTGGGAAAGTAAAACTCAAAACTCACAGCAGAGTTTGCCTTTGCATTATTAGGACTTTTGTCTGAAGGGAAGCGTTCAGACTCCTGAAACCTCGACTATATAGTGGAATTAAATTTTGGCCTGAATATACCTCTATCCAACAAGGAAAGGGGGCCGTTATTATTTCAATAAAAGTCTCTATATTTTAAAATGTATGACATAACTGTTATTTGCAGTTGAGAATCAACTATTGGTGTGTAGGGTGATAAAATTTTTTTTGTAAAACTGTACACTGTAAAATTTTTTACTTTCTCTTACCTATGTATATATGTAATATATATATAGAGAGAAAGTATTGGATTCATGTCAAAAATTCGATGTCGAGATTTTGATGGATCTTCACGTTTTGAGGTCCCCTGAATCCAAAAAAGTGGTTTTCGCGACATGGTCTGTCTGTGTGTGTGTCTGTCTGTGTGTCTGTGAACAAAATATCTCAAGAACGAAAAGAGCTAGGAGGTTGAAATTTTATATTTAAGTTAGACACCTCCATGGGACGTGACACGAAGCTTTTGAACAAAATCGACCAAAAAGTACTAGTACTTTACTGATGCACTTTTTCAGTTTTTTTTCGATTTTCTCAAAATTTGCTCCAACGATTTTTTTTAAAATTCAAAAATCAATTATTTTTTAGATTCTCTATAAAATGTATATTCTCATTTTGTGTTTGAAATCTTCTGAAGACCACTTTACTCTTGTACTCCATAGAAAAGATAGGAGAAATGGTCGCCATGGTAACAAAATATAAATATTTTGCCATACTTATAAATTTTACATCTTGAATTCAATTGTACCCTACTGTCGGAAACTAAATACATGTCGACACAAAAAATCTGGTGTGACAAGCACAGTACACAACTTTCGATTAGCGAAGGTAAGAGAAAGTTGTGTGCTGTGCGCCAGTCACACCAGATTTTTTTTTTTAATTTTAGTTTGTTATAGTATTCTAAATATACAAATGTTCCTTGTAAATGAAAACTAACATTCATTTGTATACTAAATATACAAATCTATGCATTCAAAAAAAATTTTACAACAAAAAAAAAAAAAAAAATACTTTCTCTCCTATATATTTCATATATAGGCTAAGAGAAAGTAAAAAACATTTTAAAATTATAATTCTCTTCGAAAATTAGAGTAAATATTGTAATTTTACAAAACTGTTTCTAATTTTACAATACAACGGCATTGTAATTTTCCTTTTAAGGCTGTCTGAGAAGGCCAACATGGCTGACTTTTTCAATTAGCTGTTTTTTAGCTTTCTTAATACAGACATTTTTGACACTACCAATAAGGAATTATTTAAGTTATAATAATACAAAAAAATAATAATATTAAGATAACTTGTATTTTATATTAAAAATTGCAGAAAATGGACCTCTATATGATAGATTTCAAATTTTTTTGTAATTAATAAAATATAATTTTTTAAATATCCAATTAAAAAATATTTTTTACTTAAAAAATGTAAAAAATATTTGTTAATATAACTTGAATTAGTTTTATTAAGTCTATTTAGAAATAAATTGCTGAGAAAGTATAAAGTATCATTCAAAAAGTAAATAGTTAACAATGAGGACATACTTATATACCAAATAGCACAGATTATGATTACTTCACTCTACTCAAGTTTCAGTGAGCGACCCCCCACCCCAACCCGGCCTCCGCCATAACCCCCGTCAGCAAAAGCAACTCCGGGACCCGCCGCACCGCAAAGGTCAATAAACCTCCAGTCGTATTTTTTTTATTTTTTTTTCTAAATATTAGTAATATTACCACAGATTTGGACTCAAAAATTGCTAAATATTAGTAAAATTATCACACATTTGTCAACGGTTTTTGCAAAGAGTTTTGTAAAAACATAGTTAAACTGTATAGTAAATTTAGTATGTATTTGTATTGGAAATTTGCCTACAGCAAAAAAATTGTAAAATCACCAAAATTTTTTTTACAGTGTAGTGTTTTTAGTTAGGCCATTTATTTAAAAGTTGGAGAGACATAAAGCTCAGTTAATAGTTTTTTTTTTTTTTTTTTTTTTTTTTTTTTTTTTTTTTTTTTTTTTGTAATTTTCTCAAAACTACACTTTTTGAATTGTTTCATTTTAGAAATACGTGAGCGTTATGATAAAATATTTGCATATGGCAACTCCCTATTATCTGGTACAATAAAATTAAACCGAAAATCGCCGATAGGGTGAAAAAATATGGTCAAAAATTATATTTTTGTTTGTTACAATATTAAAAATCCATATAGGAAGCCACGGGGCGCGAGTTCAAACCCCTGGCATTTCGATGAATTTATTTAATAATAATAATAATAATATATATTTTATTTCTGCTTTTTCCTAATACATTTTTTGTACATTTTGACAATGTATTATTTTCCCCTGGGGAAATCATTTGGATACCATCTTTATATATAAAATTCTTCTGTACGTGTGTATGTGACTGAACTCCTTCTCCACCGCCGCCCAGATTTTGGTGAAATCTTTTGTGTTTGTTTGTGAGAAGCCCCCGGAGGGGTTTTTTTTTAAAAAAAAATTATTTTTTAATGAAATTATTCAAAAAAAAAAAAAAAAAAAAATAGAAAAGGGAGGGGTGGTGGTAAAAAAATATATATATTTATCACCTTTTATCTTTTTTTTTTTTTTTTTATATTTTCATTTATAATATATCCGTAAATATTTTGTTTTTGTTCTGTGGGGGGGCCGGGAAAGAGAAGATACACAAAAAAAATAAAATTTTGAATAATTAAAAACTAAAAAAAAAAACACACATAAAAAAAAAAAAAGAAAAAAAGAAAAAATATGTATAAAATAAAGAGAGAAAGGGGGGGGGGAAGGGGGACCAGGGGCCCGGCCCCAGGCGACACCCCCCCGCCGGGGGGGCCCTCCGGCCAGTATCGTATAAATAAATATGCCTGGACCTCCTGAAATATCGTTTGTAAATAATTGTGTATCGTTAAAAGTCTATATGACCTAAGATTCCAAAAAGACAAAAATAGAGAAAGTAAAAAATCCATATATAGGCCTACAAGGACCTTCTTCAACAGTTAAATTTCTAATTATTTTTCTTCTACGAGTGCCAAAAAATAGTAATTCGCCCAAAGCGCGTGAAATGTGATAGTGGCAAACATAAAAATGATAAATGCGATTCTACCAATGGGAAATTTATACATTGTAGAGACAATAAACATTTGGTTAACTAACAACGAACTGTCCTTAGTTTAATATTCAAATTTATATTTACAAAAAAAGCTACATGGAGGGAGCTACATTGGAGAAAACCAACATGGAGTAATTTTAAGTAGATACAAAAACGCCACTCAATAGAACAAATTAAATGAGTTTTTATTTAAAGAAAAAATTCCTAAGCTGTTTAGAAAAGGAGATTACGCCCTTGCACTACTTTGGGGAGCTTGAGAGTGCTGGAGTCAGTCCAGATGTTGGTCTCTCCATGCAGTTTAAAAATAATATACACAAACTAAGTGGGCGTTGATTTGTCACCTCTGTATAATCAATCATTACTCAAATATTAACTCTATTTATAACGAAATATTTTTTTTTTTTTGTTAATCCATTTTTGTTTATTTAAGTTTTCGATTGCTAGCTTTTAATGGATAATAACGAAAACAACGAGAAAAGCAAGCAGATCATTTGAAAGTTAAACTCTCTCTGCGTGGGAGAATGTGTGGGAAATCTCACTCTATTTCTCTCATGTACCGACTAAATGTAACAGTTGTAATAATAATTTATCAAAAATGTTCAAACGCAAGCGAAATGTTTTTGAATCAGATACCAAAATCAAAGGAAAAAATTATAGAAATGTTTGTTTTGGCATGAATAGAAATCCGATTGACAAAAATTGTAGGATTTATATTTCAAATTGCACTTTTTTTTAATTAAGCCAGCGGTCATTTATATAATTTATAACATTATATGGACCCTGTTACGCATTAGTGTGTCAAGCGCCAGCTACCGAGTTTTGAGAAAATTAACATTAAAGTTTTTTGTTTTCATTGGATTATATATAATTTTTTTTTTTTGTCAATTGTGCAAGTAACATTAAATATAAATTTGTTTTAGGACATATTTCATAAAAAATACTCTTAATTATAGCATTTGAAACAATATTCCGTGCTTAACTCAATTTTTAATTTTTTTGGCGCATGACACACTAATGCATAACAGGGTCCATATAGCATATACCTCCCCCTCGGGAGGTGGCCGAGAGGCTAGAGGTGTTGACAAATGTCAATATTGAGAGTATTAAAGTCACGGAGTGCGGGTTCGGATCCCAGGAAGTCCGATGAATTATTTATTTAAATCATTTGATTACTAGGAATATTCGATTATGGAAAAAATAATTGATTATTGATATTGGTAAATAATGTGGGTTGATATTGGTAAATAATCGAGTATTTCGATTAATCGATTATTTTTTCATAATCAATTAATCGGAATAATCAATTAATTGGAAATATTCAGGTGTTTTTCATAATCGATTATAAGGCGGACAAAAAAAAAAAAAAAATTAAGACTAAAAACACAAGGTTATATGTTTCAATACATTAAATGATACCATATCATGTGGTGTTTTTAGTTCTAATTTATCTAATTAATGCATGTTTCAACTAGAGTCAACGGTTACTTGTCTAAATGTAATAAATCGTTTTACAATAAAAATGTTAGAATTATTAATACTTTTGTGCCTTCATGTGAGCTGAAGTAAGCCCAATTTTTAAATAAATAAATATATTTTTAAATTTTTAAAAACAAACAAGGCTCTACCTAGTAAATATTTAAAAATCTACACTGATGATAATCACTGTAAATGGGGGTATGTACAATTTTTTGAAAAAATTGTATCTACAAATTCTACTTTTATTTTAGGGAATTTCCTAGCAAAAAAAACCCTTCTTGAGGCATATTTTGTTAAAAATCAAAACTAATTAATAGCATGCAAGATGAAGATATAAATTGTTTTTTTTTTTTTTATCTTTAATAAAATAAAAATTTTTTTATTAAACAAAGAGAGAAATAATTCCGTGAATATTTAATAACAGATGACAAAAGAATTATCATCGCTTGTAAAGGTATGTATTTTATTTTAATATAGAAAATATTTAAAGCCACTTTTTTTTACAGCAGGTAGGGAAAGTTTTAATATCTAAAAGCTTCGGATTATGTGTCGAAGCTCTTGAAAGTTATTGTGTGTAAGTGACATATGCGTTACGTGATTAATCTTTAAAACTTAGGCATAAAACCTTAAAGCAAAAAATAAATAAATAAGTCAAACCTGATAAAATCAAAAAATAATTACTAAAACAGATAGTAATCTGAAAAAGTTCCCCCAACCGAATGTTTATGACTGGAATATCCATGGAAACATTTAAATATCAATTATTATTAATAATACATACGTATTAATAAAATATTCTATCAATAAATATAAGGAATAATTTAAAGTCTTTTTTGACATCTAATGCCATTTAAACATTTATTTTAAATGATTGATCGCCAATTCAATAAAATAAAATTTCTGGAGACAATTTACATGTCTTTAATACCAATTATTTCTAAAAAGATGATTTTTGATTCTGACACCTCTTTCAGAATAAAAGATTCAAGTGATAATCATTTATTTAATAATTCTCTTTCCTACTATGACCAAGTAAATTAATAGATAATCGGTTCAAGTTAAATACTAGCGAACAGAAACTATTATAAATTTGAGAGTTAAAGCTTTAATAAATATTGTTATTTGGACCCTGTTATGCATTAATGTGTCAAGCGCCAAAAAAAAAAATTAAAAATTGAGTTAAGCACGGAATATTGTTTCAAATGCTTTAATTAATAGTATTTTTTATGAAATATGTCCTAAAAAAATTTATATTCAATGTTACTTGCACAATTGACAAGAAAAATTATATATAATCCAATGAAAACAAAAAACTTTAATGTTAATTTTCTCAAAACTCGGTAGCTGGCGCTTGACACACTAATGCGTAACAGGGTCCATTTATTAAAAATTGTTGATTTCAGGTAAATTTATTCTGGCCTTCTTCAGGTTCAGATACTATGACAAAACGTCTAAATTCTGAATTTTAAAGGCCACACAATGAATAGCCGAAACGTCGTATTTTATTCAAATAGTAGAATAGTTTACCAGAAATAAAGAATTTTACTTTACATTTTTTAGTTAAAAAGGCCTACTTTTTTTTGGAATTGGTGCATAAGGTCCGAAGACCTATAATGACCAGTGGTCACATGCAGTCAGGAAGAATATATTAAAGAAAAATGAGAAGTATAAAAGGGGAACTCAACTGCGGGAACTGAGAAGATGTCTGTTGAGATTAGACTTGGAAGTTTTTGGGGAAGATAGACGCAGGGAGGTCATGGGGACAAAAGAAGATTGGAATTGACTAGTTTTGTTAGTCGTGAGCTGAAAAGCATAGGGATGCTGGTATTTCAAATGAAAATAAATGTTAACTTCATTGTATATAGGGGAGAGGGCGGGACATTGGGACAGTACAAATAAAATTAGCTGTGTATAGTTTGGCTTTCAATATTATTGATCATATAATGTTATGTTGTTGAGACTGATAAATGCACTATCTATTGCCATAGGCTTAGCGCTTATTCACCAATAGATGAATTAGATTTTTGCAATTTTCCAAAAAATCCAAATTGTCCCAATGTACCTCTTGGGTGAGGTAGATTTGGACAGTGAAGAGGCAGATGTGGACAAAAACAATTTGTTTTGTTCTAAAAAAATAATTTGGTGAATAAAGGTGGCACAATCTAACACAGTGGTTCCCCAACCCTTTCTGGAGGTTGACTAACACCTATCGCCCCCCTTTTCATTTTCATTGTATGTCTAATTTTAATCTAAAGTGTAAATAATAATGCAGTTTTATTATTTTAAACAATTTTGTTACCGTAGATATCAGTAGCGTAGCCAGGATTTCTGCTTGGGGGGGGGGGGGCCCAAAAGTTTTATGAACCCCCCCCCCCTTCTCCAAGAAACTTAAAGTGGAGAAATTTTTTTTAGATAATATAATAATTATAAATAAAAAAAAAATAAAAAATTTTTTTTTCTTGAAATAAAAAATAATTTTAATACAAAATTCGCAAATATTAGAGATTTTTTCAATTATTTATAAGTTTTTTTGTTAGATTTTAGAATTTATGAGAGTTAATAAAATAATTATTTAAAAAAAAAAAAATCATTAGGGAAAACAATAGGTATTTTTTTGTTTTGGAGAAGGCTTTGGGGGGCCCGGCCCCCCTGGCCCCCCCCTGAATTCACCACTGGTAGATATATAAAAACAGCCAACGCAGTTTTATCTGTTCACTCTTAACTGTTGTAGTAACTGTTGTACAGTAGCACCAAAAACACATGATTTGAAATTTTGTCGCTTAGGTGGTTTCTGAAATAAACGATTCACTTAAAAAAAGAGAAAAAAAAAAATACAAATTAAAATCAATTAGTAAGATTACAATATCAATCAATATATCAGGTCGGATATATTCCACAATCAGGACTGCAGACAGGGGAGGCAAGGGCCCCCCCCCCCTTGGGGCTATATCCCCGGGCCCGGGCCCATTGCGTTCCCACCTTAAAATTCTAATAAAAAATAATTTTCATGGTTAAAATTTCAATTAAAAAAAATCATTTTCTTGAATTTTTTTTCCTCAGGGGGCCCGGGCCTTTTAATCTCAAATCAATCTTTTTCACGACTCAGGATAGCTAATAAAAATATACGATAATAAAAAAAAACGTTTTTAAAAAAATGCTTTTATTTAAATCGAACTAAAAAGAGATAAATAATTTAATTCAATTGTTCTTGTTAAAATTGTTGAATATTTATAACTTAAAATAAAAGCGTGGGGCGCTTCGAAGTTATTCCGAGGCTATAGACAATTCCTTAAGCTATTAATGAGCGCCCCACGCTTTTATTTTAAGTTATAAATATTCAACAATTTTAACAAGAACAATTAAATTATTTATCTCTTTTTAGTTCGATTTAAATAAAAGCATTTTTTTAAAAAGTTTTTTTTTATTATATTTTTATTTTAATCTTTTTAGTCTTTTTTATTATTATAGACTATTAAGAAAGCGTGAGGCATCAAATAAAGTACCGCATTAGTTTGGTATATTTTGGTAAAACCCAACTGATGATTAGCGTCATCAAAAATGACCCTTAAATATCAAATTTCCCACCTCTAGCTCATCGGAAAGTCTTTTGAAATTAGATTAATACGCGAGAGGTTTCAAATAAAGTACCACATTAGTTTGGTATATTTTGGTAAGTAGCCCCGGGGCCCGTCAAGTCTGTCTGCGGCCCTGTCCACAATATAATATCTTAAATATTATATATAATTTCTTATTTATTAGTGTCCACATGTGCCTCTCGCTAGATGTCCCAATCTACCTCAATCATGTTTATAAACAAAATGAGGCTATACAAATAGCTAAAATAAACAATTACATCTGCATGTACCGAAATAGTAAGAATAAACAAGTCTACTTATCTCTAATATTTCAACTCTCTTAATTCAAACGTTCATATGAAAAATAATCGACCTCAAACGATTTCCGATTTTTTTACAACGCAGGACAAATATGATGTAGCAACGTGTAACTAGCTATGGCGTAGCTTGACGCTGTTAAAATTTTTCTATAATAAAATGGGCACTTAATGCACCCTAATGGTCAAAGAGTACAATCTAACTTTACATTTAGTAGCGCTAAAATTCGAATGTCCCAATGTGCCTCGTGTCCCAATGTCCCGCCCTCTCCCCTACTACCAAAAGAACATTATAAAATAGCGTTAACAAAAAAAAAAAAAAATTGTCGTATAATCCGGAAATATTAATTCTGAAATTTTTTCCCGCCTGCTGAAAATGTTGGCCCAGGGCTTTAGACGTTTTTATTTAATATTAATTCTCTGAATTTAGTACAATTTTGATTTTTATAAAGTCAAAAGCAGACGTAATGCTTATGAAAATCGGCATTTGAGTACTTGCTTTAAAAAGTAATAAAAATGGTTGACTACTATAATAGACATTTTATTTTTATACTATTGTTATATTATATTTATATTGTATGTATTTTGCGGTAATATTGTATTTAGATTGTTTTGTTTATATTAATTTTTAAATTGTATTTTTTGTATAATCTTTTTCGCCCAATGGCCACTGGCCAAACTGGCAAAAAAAAAAAAAAAAAAATACTATAATAGACAACTCGCTCAGGATAGATTTTTTTTTCACACCTATGTATATCTGACGATTTCAAAATATTCAAGGGTGTTCATTAATTAAATTTATTTTTTTATCTCATAAATCGGGGAAGTAATTTTATGAATTTTTGTTTCTTTTTACGTATAAATAAAGATTTATGCATTACGCAATGCTATTATACATTAAAATAAGAGTCAAATATTAATCTCTTCCTATTGAATTATTAAGAAATAAGCTTTAAGCTAAAATATTGTTTGAAGTTTAAAAACGACGGGTATGGATATTAATTTTTTATGGCATATTAGGGTTTTATTTTATAATTAACTTTGAGGAAATGGGGGATAAGTTAATAACGGTCAAATAACAATCTGTAGAGAAATGAATATTGATCATTCCCGATTGACCTATTAGAATAAAACAAAATGATTGCAACAACATCGATAACAAATTCCAATTGCATTTCCTGTGAGGATTAAATATCCGGAGGGTATTTTTAACAAAATAAAAATTAATTTTAGAATGAAGAATGCTTAATTTGTCAAGAGTCGTATGGTATACAATTTTAAAAATAGAATGCCAAGTGTTATGTTGAAATTAGATGGTACTTAAGTAAAACAAATGGCTAAAGAGAGAGATATTTTTAGACGTCTGACAAATTCACTTTCAAGAAATATGATACAAATACAATTTAGGAATTTAATTTTAAGGTGTGTGTGTGTGTGTACATGGGTTAAATTTCAATTATTTTTTTTACAAAAAAAAATTACCGAGGAGTTTGGTTTATGAGAAAAGCTCCTAGAACATAGGTGTGTGTTGATTATATGTTAAGATAGTCGATCGATCTATAAGGGATGATGTCCCGCTACACTGTTTAATGAAATCCTATTTACATATGAGAGCGATTATGATATCAATACTTTCTATCAAATATTGATAAAATACGCTTGTTTGATTTTTTTAAAATTAATTTAAAGCGGATGCTTTTTTTTCAATAAGAGATTTTATCTGTATATCTAAAACTCATATGAGTGAAATGAAAAACCAATTTGTATATTTTGATAAAAGAAATACTTTTTTATAGGTCAGTATATTCCAACCGGTGTTACGCGAGTATTTAAAAAGTGTTCAGTAAAAAATGATAAGTTAAAAAAATATCATTTCATCAATGATTATTTCAAATTGCAGCTATTGTATTAAAAAATTATGTCTAGTCCTAGGTATAGCAGGAGGTGTTAACGCTGATTTCAGATGTTAAAAGTTAACGTTTTCGCTTAGAGAATAGACCTGCGTGTTATTTTTTTACAATATCGATGATTTGCTATCAGGCGAATAAGTTTGCTAGCTGACTAGAACTGAAACAACCGGTCCTAAATGAAATAAAAGAATTGTGTAGCATGACGAGGTTAGAAAAATAAAGATCCTACTCTTTTAATTTTTTTTTTTTTTTTTTAATTTTAAACTCATTTTTTGGCTGCATGAGAGAGAAAAGCATTTTTGATCCCTTTCTATATTCTCTTTAGGCTTACAACTTTAAACGAAGGATTTAGACCTTAAAGCTAAAATCCTATTAATAATTGATGGGCACTATTTGCTTGCCGAAGGGGGATTAATTAAAAAGGAAAGCCTCTTATAGAAAGTAGAGAATAAGTAATTTTATAAGTATGGGGTGTTCGATACTTATCGATATAAAATATATTAAAAAGTTTTTATATAGATTTGAAAATACTTGTTTATTAAGGGGGCTCAGGAGCGAAGTGGTTACGCATGTTTTTCACGATAAGATGGTGTAGTATGTCATAAAAAGTATGCCCAAAAAATCAAGTAATTCAAAAATTTGCCAAGGGATGTCAGAATGGTAGATAATAATATTTAATGCATTTGGTTGATTTTCATTGATCTTTTAACAATAAATACTTTATAAATGTTATTATATATTATGTATCTTTTATAAAAGCATAAAAACATATAAATATAGGCTAATACTATATCGTCTGTTAGACTAGCCTGCCATCTATTGCAAGAATGCTGAACTAATTTGACAGTTGAATTTTAAATAAATCATCTAAGCTTATTTTAAAAATTTCTTAATTAATATGTGATTAATAATAACAATAAATTCATTTTTAAATTTAAAAAAAATTAAAGATTATTGGGACAGATTGTTTTTTTGTATTTGCTTGATAACAAAAAAATTAATTACGATAATTTTTTAATAAGTCATTAAAAAAATTATAGCTCGATGCCCCAATAATCTCTTATGAATTTAAATCATTTTAAAAAAATCGCATTGAAAAATTTCTTATAATAGTCTAGTTTTTTTTTAAGTACGTTTAGACGTCGCTCCTGAACCCCCTTAAATCAAATAATAATTTTTCATAATTCATTTATTCTGATCAACTTATTTATTCCTTTTAACTTTAAAACAAAATTTACTATACGTTATTTATTTATTTATTTTTGTATACTAAGGGTATTATTGAGCTTTAGGAAAAAACAAAAGATTTAACGTAATCTTCAAAAACACATTTCATGGAAATTATTTAAAATTAATGAATTAACTCAGGTCAACATAAAACAGCTAAAAAGCCCTAAGTAAAATATGAATTCATAAATGAATATTTAACTTTTGGAAGTGCCTGGATAATCTGGTATCACATATTTACAAATAATGAGTATCATCAAAGTCAATGTGGCCTAAGGAGCCGAAAAAATCTGGTGTGACTGACGCACAGCACACAACTTTCTCTTGTCCTTTGGTAAGAGAAAGTTGTGCACCGTGCCGGTCACACCAGATTTTTTGTGTTGAGATATATTTAGATTCCCATAGCACCTTCTTTCGAAACTTGCATTTTTATTGAACCAGCAACGCCTGCTCATGCAGGCAACCCGAACCACAATTCCCGAAAGCGACACCGAACAAGAAACTTTGTCCCGTCAATTTGTTTGTCTATCTAATGTATTTATTTATTCATCATTTCATATTTACGAATACGAATTTTTGAGAAAATAATTGAGTTGTTTGATATGAAAGCTGTCTATCTTATTTTTTAAAATATTCTAGTACTTTTATTTATTTATCTACATTTACGAAATGGACAAATAAATAATCATCATTAGCAAAAGAAAGGTAAACAAAATTTGACAAGCCTTTGGAAATGGTTACAAATGAGTGCTTAACTGGGAGAATTATTTTATTATTAACAACACAGACAGTAGTAATCTAAATAAATGAACCAATTTAAAAAATACCGAGAAAGAAATAGTTCTTTATGTTAATAGTTATAATATGAATATTGTTTTTAATTATCATGGAATTGCTTAAATTAATTAAAAAAAAAGACAGGAATAATTTTAATAGAAAGACAAAAAAATCTGGTGTGCCCGTTAGCACAACACTCTACTTTCATTTAGGTAGGTGAAATTAGTGTTTTGTGCTTATCATACCAGATACCAGTTTACTACAGTACGGTTCATTAGAATTAAAGATGAAAATTAATATTATTATTTGAAATTCCTATCTGGATCTTCCTTTATTTATCCGAGGTGCTTTCTTGCACGATGTCACATACCTCGAACCCATCCGGCCTCTGACCCTTGCCATCTACTTTCACTCCGTGAAGTTACATTATTTCCTATCTTTAACTCCTCCTCCTGCGTTAATTTCTAGCTAATGAACTAATCATTATTTATAGTTCCATTCGGTATATTTTATTTATTTAAGGCCTAGATATCCTAATTTGAGAAGAGAAACACTTAGAAACTATTTATTCTATTTTTCCTATGAAGTACAAGAGTAAGGTGTGCTTCAAACAATTTTGAGACAAAATGAGAATATACATTTTAAAGAGCATTTAAAAATTAATTCAATGAATTTTAATAAAAATCATCAGAGCGAATTTAGAGAAAATCGAAAAAAAAAAAATGAAAAAATATATCAGTAAAGTACTATAGTACTCTTTGGCCAATTTTATTGAAAAGTTTATTTTCGCGCCTCCGGAGGGTAGCTAACTTAAATATAAAATTTTCCCTAGTAATTAATTTCCTTTATGTTTTATTTTGAACATACAGACAAAAAGACTATTTTGCGGGATCCACTTTTGGACTCAGGGGGTAAATTAATCAATTTTTTTTTTACATGAATGCTATATTTTAAAAGAGAATGACAAAATATTGAAGTCTATAAACAATCAAAATTGCAAAATTCTGTAGTTTAAGAAAATTTCGAACTCTTCAGAAGTAAATTTTAATTATTATTTATTTGTAAAAATATTGCTTCTAATTTCTTCAACAATTTTAAACGAGATAAAATTAAAATAGTATTATTTCTTGGGTTTTAAAGCACCACTCTAACATCTAAGGCCATTTGAAACTCTTCAAGCTTAACGATCAACTTGATAAGATGAGTTAGGGCGTGTTTTTGTGGCCTAAGTTTAAATAAAATTTATCTTATTATACGTATATGGTAGGCTAATAAAAAAAGTATCAAGTAAGGTGCATTTATAATAGAAATCATATGAATTTAATATGCCAATTCAATAACTATTTATTATTCTAAAATAAATATTTTGTTTGGCGAATAATTCAATTAATATTTATTAATTAATATGCAAATATATTATATACATATTTTTATTACCTTTAGGTTATTATTAAATATAGTGTATATAAATATGTTAATTTAAATTTGAAATTAACATTATTATTAGAAAAAAAGTTTCAAAATTTAATTGAAATCATTTATATCGCTTTTTTTAAATATATGCTATTATTGATTTATTTCTTATTATACTTTTTTATTATTAGCCTAGCAAATAAATTAATTTTGGTTTAGGTCTATATCGATAAAATATTGCAAGATGGAAAACCAAGGGAGTATTAAAAATCTGTTTAATATTTTTAGATAATTCGTTTTGAACCAACGCAATGCATTTTCACGTTTCGATACTAAAAATCATCATCAGGGCTCTTATTTAATGTCAAAGATTTTTAATTTTAAATTAATCTATCTCAGATATTTAGGTCTGTTCGATCGTTTGAGGTTGTACGGCGCATGCGTAGTGAGGAAGATCACATGCGCAGTAACGAAAAGCAATACGCCTTTCCTTAATGCGCATGCGCAGGACGAGCTCGGACTCGAACAGACCTAATATTTAGGATATATATTTTGGTCGATGTACATTTATTTAGATAACAAATGACTAAAATAGAAAAGCCTGGACCCCTAATAGATATTATGAATAATAACGGTTATCGTAAAAGTTTTAAAATGGCCTAAGTTGCCGAAAAGACTGTGTGAATGTGTGTGTGTGAGTGTAAGTGTGAATGAGAAAAAAAGTGTTAGTGTTTTTACAAAAATAAATAAAATAAATAAATAAAATGTATTTCTTATTTAAGTTTAATCAAATATTATTCGTTTGATTGGATTAGATCATGAGAAAAAAACAGAGAGGGGCATTTTGGTTAAATAAATGACTTGTCGATGCATGATTAGAAGTCAAAGAAGAGAGAACGTTTTATTGTTCCAAAAAAAAAGATCGAACTGAGTGGGAGGGAATTAATTTGGTTAGAGTATATGAGTGGAAAGGTCGTCTATTGATGTAACTTATTAAGGTTATCCATCCGAGGAAAGCTTCTCATTAAAAAAAAAAGAGGGTGGGGAGAGTTGGTAGAACCTGCAACCTCTGGCCTTAAAAAATCAAAAAAAAAGAACAAACCGCTTTGAATTTAATGAGATAGAGATATACTATTTCGTTAAGGTAAGCGATGGTTTTTTGTTTATTTCTGCCCCACGGATATAATATTTAATCCCTGGCAGTCACAATTATTTTCAGAAAATATTGGTAAAGAACATAAAATAATATAATTCTACATTTCTCTAAATATTAAAAAATCTGATGTGCTGGTCGAACACCTTCGGTAATAGAAAGTTGTGTCCTGAGCTTGTCACATCAGATTTTTTATGTCGTCATATATTTAGTTCCCGACATTATACCCTTCAAAAAAATCAAGATGTAAAACAGAGGAAAATATTTATATTTTGTTACCATGGGAACCATTTTTTCCCTACCTTTCCTCTGAAGTACAAGAGTAAAGTGGTCTTCAGGAAGATTTCAATGGAAAATAAATGAAAATATACATTTTAAAGACAATCTAAAAATAATTGATTTATTAATTTTAATCAAAGAGAAAATCGAAAAAAAAAACTGAAAAAAAAGTACATCAGTAAAGTACTAGCACTCTGGTCGATTTTGTTGCAAAAGCTTTGTGTTACGTCCCATAGGGGTAGCTGACTTAAATAAAAAATTTCAACCACCTAGCTAGTTTCGTTCTTGAGATATTTTATTCTAAACGGTCAATTTTTCGAACTCGAAGGGGACCTCCAAAACGAGTGTATCCATCAAAATCTCGACATTGAATTTTTGACATAAGTCCAATATATTCTCTTTATATAGGTAAGAGAAAGTGAAAATAAAAGATTTCCTTTTTATTCTTACGCGATTTTGATGTAATTTTTAAGTATATATTTTTTCTTTCTCTTGACACGAAGCTTTTGAACAAAATCAGCCAAAGAGTACTAATACTTTACTGATGTACTTTTTTCAGTTTTTTTTTTTTTTTTTTTTTTTTTTTTTTTTTTTTTTTTTTTTCAAAACTCGCTCTGATTTAAATCTCAATTATTTTTTGAGATGCTCTTTAAAATGTATCTTCTCATTTTGCTCTCAAAATTACTTGAAGACTTCTTTACTCCTGTGCTCCATAGGAAAGATAGGGGA
>JAKCPI010006016.1:0-80561 GCA_023213315.1 Euborellia annulipes
GCCGAAAAATGAATTTGAAAAATCTGAAATACATCAGTAAGTGTAGTACTTCAAACAATTTTCACGAAAAATTTTAGTGATGTACTTTTTAAAGAGCATCTAAAAAAATAGTTGATTTATGAATTTTAATCAAAATCTTTAGAGCTAATTTTGAGAAATTCAACAAAATCGGAAAAAGTACTTCAGTAAAGTACTAGTAATTTTTGACCGATTTTTTCAAAGGCTTATTTTTAACTGCCCGGGAGCGTACCTAACTAAAATATAAAATTTCAACCTCGTAGCTCATTTCCTTCATGCTTAAAATCATTTCATCGAATTTTTGACATGATCGCAATACTTTTTCACTATACACTGTAATAAATAAGTCTAGTACTCCATCTTCCAGAAAAACATTTTCTTATAACTACCACATTTTTTACTACATTTATATGAGGTGTATTTATTAAGGACAAGAAAAAAAGTTGTATCGAGTATTTCCTGAATTAATGACCCGAATGTCAACAGCTTTATAATAAATATCAGTACAGTGTATCAGACAAATGTATATTACAATTTTCTCACCAATAAAAAATATTTCTTCATGTTTTATTGATAAATCAAAAAAAAAAAAAAAAAAAAAAAACAGGTATAGAAAAAGTTGAAATATTCAAATCGAGACGAGATTGAATATTTGAATAAATCATTTCAAAAATGGACTGAGATTTATTTCAATTTTAATAAAAAAAAAAAAAATATTTATTTATTTATTGTCGGGTTAAGTCGCTTTTATGTCTCGCTCTTTTTAGAGTGTTAAAAAAATTGTTTATATTTGGCCTTTTTTTTTATTCTAATTACTTTCATATCATCGGGTTTGATATCGATTTGAAACTTTTAACAAATGGTTCTTGACGTTTCGGGGGGAGTGAGGTCAAACAATTTTTGAAGGCATTAAAGAAAAACAAACAAAATCAACTTTTTTTTATTACTTTCTCTTTCGATGTCGAGATTTTGATGGATATACGCGTTTTGGGTTCACCTGAATCAAAAAAAGGGATTTTCGCAACATGGTGTGTCTGTCTGTGTGTGAACAAAATTTCTCAAGAACGAAAAGAACTAGGAGATTGAAATTTTATATTTAAATTAGGTATTTCCCTGGGACGTAACACAAAGCTTTTGAACAACATCGGCCAAAGAGAACTAGTACTTTACTGGTGTACTTTTAAGCCATTTGGTATCCAAATTGCTTAAATAAATGACTGCCTGAGATCCGAACTCTCGACCCTTGGTATACAAGGCAAGCGCGCTACCAACTACGCCAAGACCGAGAGCACACTTATCATGGTAACAAAATATAATAACATTTTGAAATTCGAATGTACCGTACTGTCAGAAACTAAATATATGTCGACACAAAAAAATCTGGCGTGAAAAGCACAGACAAGGGCGGATCCAGAGGTGTTTCTCGGGGGGGGGGGGGGGGGGTAATCTGGAGTGACTGGTCGCACAGCACACAATTTTTTCTTAATTTCGGTAATTTCAAGGCGCGTTCTGTACTTGTTTGCCAGAATATAAATACAAATCAAATTTTTAAGTATTAATTTTTTTAAATTTTACATTAAAAATAAAATTTTTTTCGAAAAAAAGTATTTTTTTTAATCTCGGGAGGGGGGGGCGTAATTACCCCCCCCCTTGTATACGCCCTTGAGCACAGAACACAACTTTTGATTACCGACGGAAAGAGAAAGTTGTGTGCTGTGCGATCAGTCACACCAGATTTTTTTGAATTCAGGGGATCTCAAAAAGTGAATATCCATCAAAATTTCGACATCGAATTTTTGACATGAATCCAATGCCTTCTCTCTAAATATATTTTACATATATACATAGCTAAGAGAAAGTAAAAAGAAAAAAAATTATTATTTTTAAAATTCATAAATAAGACACTTTTATCTTTTATTTAGAAAAAAAAATTCATTCAATAATCCAGTTATCTCAATGTCACTAATTATAATAATCGATAATTAAATTGTTACAAATGGAATTTGATTGGCAAAAAGAAAAAAGAAAGAAAGAAAATGACGTGAAACTTAATCGATTAATTTAAAGTCACACACAAATACAAGCCACATATTATATTTTAATTTATCTCCTATCTCGGCTTTCGAATGTAATTAACATGTAAAAAAACAAAGTAAATGTCTTCAACAGTTATTACTTTAAAGCGAATGATTTTTTTTCTTTTAATTAAATGAAAATAAATTGAAAATTTGAAACGAATGAGAGAGAAAATTGAGCATTAATTGTTAAATGAAGAGGAAGAGATTTCCAAATAATATTCCACAGGTGCATCTGAGGGAGAGCAAATAAAGCAAAGTCCCTTTAAACTAATTAACTCACACTGTTGGAATGAGAATGCACTTATCTACTTGAATTGAAGTTTGTAGTAAATACTTCAAGAGAATGTCGTCTATGGGCCGGTTGCTTCTTTCTAATTAATTAGCTATCCCTCGCATAAGTTAGTTGACTATGACTTTCGAGTCCTTTCACAACTAGTTATGCTAATCATATGATTAAATATGAGCCCAGATCGTAGTTAGTTAGCTAAGACCCAAAGTTCGGTATAAGATTTAACTAAGGGGTGAAATTAGAAACACACTTTTTATTTTATTCCAGCGGTCACAATTTTGAAGCTAAGGACCTCTAATTTTTTTTAATTAAAGCTATTTAAAATATCTACAACTTATAGAAGTCCTTTTTTTTGATTTTTGAAAAAAAGAATATTTTTTTTATATTAATATCATTAAATAAAAAATATTTTTAAAAAATACGCTCTATATCTTATAGATAATTAAATTAGTAATCATTGTGTTAAAAAATAATCAATTTTTTGCCTTTAATTAATTAGCTGGAATTTTTCAAATGAAATGGAATAAAACGCTTGTTTCCCTATCGGCAGAACTAACGCCATCTCTTACCGCCTAGAGTAACCAGCTTCTCATTCGGCGTTTAACGGTTTTTCGAGACGCGCACCTTAAGGACTTTTTCGGCATCGAAGGCCATTTAGACTCGTCTCTATTAATTTCAATTTGATCTAATTGAAATAAATTTTTGTCGCATGAGACGGGATGCGAAAACTTGACTCCTAGCATAAGAGAAAGAAACTCTACCAATGAGCTATGGCCCAAGCATTGTTTATTTATTTTTTTAGAAATTTTTAAATTTCTGTTAAAAAATTAATTAGCTTTAATTTTTAATTAATTTCAATTTTTATTTTTAATAATTTTTATAAATGATGCCTTTTTCTATTAGTAAAAGAATTTGATTTTCGGTTTAACTGTGGTTTATTTGTAAAATTTACGTTTCGGCCACTCATTCTGTTGTCATCTTCAGGTACAATTCAGCTAAGATTAAAAATGTTGTTACATCTGTGACAATCTCAATTGAATTATCATTACAAATAAACCACAGTTAAACCGAAAATCAAATTTTTTTACTAATGGTAACAACTGTAAGAGCCTAAACTCCAAAAAGATGCCTTTATTAATTAGCTAACTTCACAAAACTTTCATTATACGTCAAATAGCTAATTATATGTGAAAAACTCATTTTTTAACTCCAAGGTTAAGTGTGTTTTTGTTTACTATTTTGAGGATTAGCTAACGGACGGATTGCTAGTTGATTAGATATGAAGCAATGGGCCCTAAGAAAGCTTACAAACATAAAAATATAAAATTCAAGTACAGTGGAATCTCTCGGTTAACGAGCATAATTCGTTCGAGAATCATACTCATAAAGCGAAACACTCGTTAAGCGAAACAATAATATATCTTCTACTGTATATCGAATGCTCTATCAATTTATATAATAATCCATGCTAAGAATTGGCACTAGCGGTCCTTTGAAATCGAAATTAAAATAATAATAAACCATTATTACCCGCATTATACCCCCCCTTCTCTCCTACACTTCTTAAATATCTTCTTTTTTTTTTCCTTTTGAGAGGTAGACACATCGGTTTATAAAATTATTCTATGTTACGTCTAAAATTTGTTACGTAAACAAAATCAATTTGATGAAAGGCAATTAACTCTCAGAATGCTATTTGAATATCATAAATTTTCGAGGAATAATAAACAACAAAAAGACTTTCTGATTAATATTTAAGATAAACAACGCTGTCAGGTGTTTTTATTAATATTACGTGAGGATGATAAAAGAAGCGAATGAGATAGGAGAGATGTATATAATTGTCATAGATAAATAAGAGCTTTATATTAATTAAACGAAATTTTGATTACGCCTGTATGTAGGCAACCAAAGCTATTGTATTTTCTCTTTTCTCTCTCTTAAGTTAGAAAAAGTAAAAAATGATGTTTTGGTTGGCTATTTCAGGGTGAACAGAATTTAATAATGGATAGGAGTTCACAACTTATAATATCCCCTCCTCTCTTCCTACTAGTTAAGTGGAAAATTTGAGACAAATAAAATAATAATAAATATAATAGTTTAGGCCCAGTGTTAGAAATTTTAAACTCCGTTAGAAATTATAAAATAATTAATAATTTATAAGCATTCAATTATATTCAATTAGAGGTTGGAGAGGGTTATCATTCAAACCCCGACCCCCACCCCCAACTTACTGGTAATACCAGGTTGTTCAATAAGTTTTGTCGTTCGATAAGAAAAACCCAATCTTATGGTTTAAAGTACACTTTATTATTCAGTATAGTCTCCTTGAAGATTAATACACTTGCTCCAACGATCCTCCAATCTGTGGATCCCATCCCTGAAGTGAGAATCCGGAAGGTCTGCAAAATACGCTTCAACAGCCGTTATGACCTCTTCATTTGATGAAAAACGCTTGCCACGCATAAATTTTTTGAGTTCTGAAAACAAATGGAAGTCGCTGGGGGCCAAATCTGGTGAATACGGTGGATGCTCTAACAATTCGAACTTTAATTCATGGATTTTAGCCATTGTCACAATGCTCTTGTGACACGGTGAATTGTCCTGATGAAAAAGGATTTTTTTCTTCTGCAAACCGGGTCTTTTTTCACGAATTTTTTCCTTCAACTGAACCAAAAGGTTGCAATAATATTCAGAATTAATTGTTTTACCAGTTTGCAAGTAATCCACAAACAAAATTCCTTTCGCATCCCAAAAAACTGATGCCATAACCTTCTTGGTCGATGTCTGGACACGAACTCGTTTTGAAGCCGAACAACCAGGTCCACACCACTCTTTAGCCTCTTGTTTTGATTCAGGATCATGGTGATAGACCCAAGTCTCATCCATAGTGATGAATCGACGCACAAAATCCACTTTATAAAACGCTCCAAATGTTGCTGAGAAAGTCGCATTCGAACGTGTTTTTGTTCCATTGTTAGCGAATGCGGCACCCATTGTGTACACAGCTTTCTAAAACCCAAAATTTCACTTAAAGTATGGCTCACACTGCCTAATGAGATTTGTAGAGCCTCTGCTAATTCTCTAACAGTCAATCGACGATCTTCCAAAACCATATCCTGTATTTTGGCTATGATTTCTGGTGTTGATGCGCTTTTTGGACGTCCTTCACGTGGATCGTCTTCAAGGCTTGTACGACCACGTTTAAATTCAGCAACCCATCTTTCTACTGTTCTAATTGAAGGTGAACAATCATTATACACTTTTAACATTCGTTCGTGAATTTCTTTTGGTGCTATACCTTCCAAAAATAAGAATTTTATCACTGCACAATATTCAATTTTTTCCATTGTAAAAAATACTGTGACACGTCGACACTAAATGGCTTGTAAACAAAGTATGAATTGACAGATTGAAATGAAACTTCACATACGTTCATATGAAGAGTGTAGCAACAAAACAAAAAAAAAAAATTGGGCTAGTAGCAACGCCCTCTCTTATCGAACGACAAAACTTATTGAACAACCTGGTAGAGACAGACTATCAAATAATTCCTTTATAAATATTTAAGGCGGAATAGGAGCGAAGTGATTACGCATGTTTTTCCCGATAAGAGGGCGTAGTGTGTCATAAAAAGTATGACCAAAAAATCAAGTAATTCAAAGATTTGCCAAGAGATGTCAGAATGGTGGCTAATAATATTTAATGCATTTGGTTGATTTTCATTGATCTTTTAACAATACTTTATAAATAATATTATATAATATGTATCTTTTATAAAAGCATACAAATATATAAATATAGGCCAGTTATAGGCTAATACTATATCGTCTGTTAGACTAGCCTGCCATCTATTGCAAGAATGCTGAACTAATTTGACAGTTGATTTTTAAATAAATCATCTAAGCTTATTTTAAAAATTTCTTAATTAATATGTGATTAATAATAACAATAAATTCATTTTTAAATTTAAAAATCTGGTGTGACTGGCGCACAGCACACAACTTTCTCTTACCTTCGGTAATCGAAAGTTGTGTACTGTGCTTGTCACACCAGATTTTTGTGTCGACATGTATTTAGTTCCCGGCAGTAGGGAATATTTGAATTCAGATGTAAAATTTATAAGTATGGGGAAAATATTTATATTTTGTAACCATGGCAACCATTTTTCCTATCTTTCCTATGAAGCACAAGAGTAAAGTGTGCTTCAAACAATTTTGAGGGCAAAACGAGAATATACATTTGAAAGAGCATCTAAAAAATAATTGATTTTTGAATTTTAATCAAAATCGTTAGAGCGAATTTTGAGAAAATCAAAAAAAAACTGAAAAAGTACATCAGTAAAGTACTAGTACTCTTTGGCCGATTTTGATTAAAAGCTTATTTTCCGGTCCCGGGGGTGTTTAACTTAAATATAAAATTTCAGCCTCATAGCTCAATTCCTTCATGCTTAAAATTGAACACACACCCACCCACCCACCCACCCACAGACAGACCATGTCGCGAAAACCACTTTTTTGGATTCAGGGGACCTCAAAACGTGAAGATCCATCAAAATCTCGACATCGAATTTTTGACATGAATCCAATACTTTCTCTCTATATATATATTACATATATACATAGGTAAGAGAAAGTAAAAAATTAAAGATTACTTGGACAGATTGTTTTTTTGTATTTGCTTGATAACAAAAAAATTAATAACGATAATTTTTTACTAAGTCATTAAAAAAAACAGCATTGAAAAATTCTAATAGTCTAGTTTTTTTTAAAGTACGTTTAGATGTCGCTCCTGAACCCTCTTAAATATTCCACCTAAAAAACATGAATGCGTCAATGTAAAACAAATGGTTATTATCTCATTTTTATATTTTGAAGATGAAAAGAATGTAGCAGACTTGTTATAATAAAAATCATTTTTATTTCACTCTTAACTTTCGTCAGGTAGATACTACACTTGACTTTGAAAGTTCTGAGAATCCTGAGTCTTAATGAAATAAAAATGAATTTTATTATAAAGACTACTGCAACACTCACTTTCTCAAACTCAAAAAAAAAATAATAAATAAATAAATAAACTAGAATTTCATCAATTAGTTCAATATTTCTTTTATCACCGAGCATTTGCTTCTCATTCTTTGCTTTGAAAATAAATAGACAATCAATAATAATTTTAGTAATAATATAAAGTTATCTATCAATCGAATTTCCACCATTAAATAAATGAGTTTTGTTTTGGTGACATTTGTTAGGTTTGGTATAATTTATTTTTTATCTGGAATTTTATAAAAGATAGTACTAATTGGAATATTGGAATTTTCTCAAAGTGAAAAAAATATATATTACACTACAAACTTTCTCTCACCCTACAAAAATATATTTTTTTGATGATCATTTTGAATATTCTAAATTGAAATAGTTTTAATAATGAGATAAATGCAACCAAAAGCAAAATTAAAAAAAAAATTAACAATTCTGTTGACGTTTCGGTCTTTTGTTAAGGAAGTTAAAAATACAAAAAAAATATCAAAATATCAAAATTTCCTACTTTTTCTTTTATTTAATTTAATACAGGTTTTTTTTTGTTAAATACAATGTTTAAAATTTTTGAATTATTTTAATTAATGTAGTATAATGAGAGAGAGGCGTGGTGAACGATTTACATATGTTGAGTTTGCCGTAGGCTTGGATTAAAATAAATCAAAAATATTAAAAATTGTAGTTAACATAAATGTTTGGGCTTTCGCCATCTTCAGAACCCTAAACAAATACTGTACAACGAAATTAGGCGATAAACATTTTTGAATTTTCACCTTATCTTGTCAATATACTCTCAATGAAAATTCTATACAAATGTAATATTTGCTTTGTCAACGTATTAAAAAAGAAGAAGAAAAAAGGGGGCTATACTGCTCATCAATAATGTTTAAAATAGAGAGTATATTAATAAGATTCAAGAGATAAAAATTCAAAAATGTTTATTGCCTAATATCGTTGAACGTAAATAAAAATTATGTTGTTTAAGATTCTGAAGAAGCCGAAACATTACACACGCAATATCAACCTTGAAAAATAAAATTTCTCATAGTAAAACTTTAAGGGAATTTTATTAAAAATTTGAAAAGTTACCAGCTAATTTCATCGACGAGTGCCGAGTAAACAACATCTGACCTTAATCAGAATCTACCAGCCTCTGTGATTTTTACTTAACATTGAAATAAAAACATCAATGTATTAGATTAAGTGATATTTTTCTATTTTATAGTCTTTATTGTATTTTTAAAGTGTTGAAGAAGGTCGAAAGAAACGTCCGAAACGTTGAAAGAACTGTTAAATAAAACAATTTTTTTATAATTTTGCTTTTGGCTGCATTACCTCCCCATTATTAATTATTCATTCAGCAATAATTTTATTTAAAAGCCTTTTTCCCAATTAATAAAAGAGATCTCATCCTGAGCTCCTTTCTAATTTTTTGATAAAAGAATATTTTATTTCCTTTCTTGGTTTTTGATTCTATTTAACTTTTTGTAAATAGAAAGAGAAAAGGAAATGGAGTCTGGATCTAAATATTTCATTAACTTTTGCACTTTATACATGTATTTGATGTCCACTTTTATACGCAAGAGTTGTTTATTTAAACTTAGAGATATATTTTTTTATTTTATGGCTTTGGAATAAAAAAAAAAACAATAAGCAAATATATGAATATTAAATATATATTATTTATTTATTTTAGAATCCCCTGGAGCTTCAAATGGTAGAGTTGGAAAAATGATTTGACATTTCTCTTTATAAATATACACAAACTTTCTTCTATCTGGATAATTTTTGGGGTTTATTGACAAAAATAATTTGTATATCCATCAAATGAATCACAGTAAAGATAAACAAAGAGCATATTTCAATTATATAATGGTCCCCCCCCCTTTTTTTTCAACAGACATGTCATTTAAAAACTTCTCTTAAGGCTACACACGTAACTGCAAACTTGACAAGCATCCATGCACGTGCAATCTTTTTGTACAAGCAAACAACAATAATGCTTTCTCCTACAGACGCTACAGTTTGCTTGTACAAAAAGATTGCACGTGCATGAGTGTCAAGTTTGCAGATACGTGTGTGAATATATACGTTTTTCTTATTCTCTCTATTAGATGGCCCTAATATGACAACCAACGTACTCAAAACAATTCACGGAATCATTTCTTCTACGAAATATTCAGAAAATTCGAAGTGTATTTTATCAAATATATCAAAAACTATTCGATATTTCAAAAAAAGAAATTTAGTTACTTTTTTTATCGCGCACAAGCAAAAATTTTGAAATTCAAAGACTATCTGATTAACCCCCTCTTAGGGGTGGATTTTGACAAAAAGCTGAAATCAAGTTTCTAATATTAAATATTGTTTAGAGTTGTTGAGGAGGCGATTAGCCGCAAGTAAGCTTATAATTGTGAGTAAAGACAACTCGAGTTCAAATTCACCTAAAAAATAATCCAATTCTATTTGATCCTGAGGAGACAAGTGGCTAAGCCGTGGATTACAGAGTATGAAGTCTCAACATGACTCGAGTTCGAATCCAGCTAGCCGCAAATAATTCAAACATTGCCGATGTCTCCCTTTAGGGTAGGAAAGTGCGAGAAAATCTCACACCACAGATACAAAGGGCCTAATTCAAGGTGGCCAAAGTGGCCGACTCCGACTGGGTAATTCAGGAACTGAGAAGGAACAATACCTCCGACTGGGTAACCCGGAATCTGCCGAAAGGTATGAGCCGGGTGGCTGAGAAGGACCAATACCTCACAAAATCCAAATCAAAAAAGAGATGCCTCTTCCTAAGGAAACGGGAAACCACCTCAGTATTATTCCCATAAGTCAGAGTAACTACAACGTGTCAGTTCTGACACTAAAGAGTGAAGAGATAGAGATTGTTTTGACCAACATCGTATTAATATTCCAAAGATTCTTGGAGTTATAAAAAAAAATACACGTGAAAAGATATTTCTTTGAATTTAAAAATATCTTTCCGTAGTGTGTGCCTACATTATAACTCGAATATAAATTCCAAAGGGGTTGAGGCTATTCGATAATGAGTCAGTCAGTCAGTCAGTAATGTTTAAATAATTCAAATTTATCGTTTAAAGATTAAGGATGTACAGTTAAGCAACATTTAAAATGAAACTAGGATTTAGAAAAAAATTATTTACTTTTTTGGTACTCACTTATGGGTGAAGGCGATGAGATCAGCAGCCCTGCCAGAACCATCACAGACGACAACAGGCACTGGAGGGTTATCAGTAACATATTCGAGTACCGCTCTGATGGTGTTAGTACCGCCCTCGATGACCAGGCAGACGACAGGAGTGCTGCAGTGAGTGCCTGCGGAACACATCAGGCAAATGTCACTTGTCACAGCAAGCATGCATTTTGTACAGTCATCTTACTTGCCTGGGTGAAGTTTTTGAATTGAAATATATTTTTCGAGTTTCCGTCTAAGAATCAACTCGGCGCCGTATTTGCCTCCGGTGCCGTTGTCTACTAGGAGAAAGTAGGCATGACGATTGTTAAGCACAGCCAGTTTGGATCTGTAATTGAAAGAAATGAATAATTTTTTTATCGAGGGATTTTATTACATGAAGAAACATGGATTGAAATTAATTCATGTTTGGTACCTAGAAGGTAGGCAACACAAATGACCAACCCTCTCATAAAGATCAACGGTTGCGAACCTCTCAGTAATCAAAAACGAATTTATTTCTCTAATTCATGCTAAGCCATTTCCTGTTCCCTGCTTTTAATATATAAGACTTCTCTGGGATATAAAAATAAATAAATTTTACCTGATAATTTCCAATCCAATTTTTATGAATTCACTAAAAAAAATAATTTTCATTTAATTTTATTACTATTATTATTAAAGTGAAGGGTTTAATATTTTCTTCACGTTTATTTTTAATAAGATTATAAAAAATAAAAAAATAAAAATTGTGAAATGTATTTCTTCGCTTTGATGTTTAAATTTGTCTTGCAGGAAGATTTTAAAATGGTTAAATTTTGCAGGACATAATAAAACATTCCCGTAACTATTAAATATTATAGTGTGGGAAAATAAAAATGATAAGATGGTTAGACAAAGCAGTTCCAGAGATCAATTATTTTATGTGAATAATACAAGCGTAAATAAGTTCATTGAGCAGAATAATGAAGATGAATTTAATTAATAAATGGGGAATTTGCATGCTAAGCCCTCATGTGTAATGGAAACTGATCAATGGACCAATCTAATAATATGTTAATTATAAATATACTAGCCTAATGAGCGTCGAAATAAATTTATTAAATTTGGAACAATAAACTACTGTTCTAATTTGAAAATGGATATTGTTATACAAAAAATAACTTGATTTGTAGCTATTTTTTATTGTTGATTTTACTTTTGAAAGCGATAAATATCTGATAGGGAAGTTTCGAAATTAGTTACAAATATTGCCAAGTTGGCGCTGTAATCACAATATGGCGTCCCTATAAAGAATACTTTGAAGTTTTCGAATCAGGCTTTTTTCTGAGAAACGCGTTTTTTTGATGGAATACATGACTTAATCAACATGCTTTTTATGTTAATCCTCTATCAAGTTTGGTCTGGGATTTATAACACTGTTTAATGAGACTGTATTGGGAGTACAGCCACCTGCTGGAAATATTTGTAACTAATTTTGAAACTTTTACAGTTTCTAAATAAACATATGCCTACTTTTTATATTTCATTCTTCTATTAATTTTTGTTTTGAGATATTTAAATTTAAAATCAGGAAGGAACTTAGAGAACACCCTCAATTAACAGATTATATTTTCTCTTATTTGATTTTTAATAAAGAGTTTTTTCAATTTATTTATTTTTTCAAATCTCGCTCTTCACTCTTTTTTTGCTCTGTTTTTATTAAGGGATGTTTTTTATCCCACTCTCTATATATTCTTCTAATTACATTGTTTCAGCGATCTACGGCCTGTTCCGAGGACCAATCTGTGATATTTGTTTTTCATTTCTCTTATTATATATAGAGATATATAATATTTATTTTTCTTTTTATTTAAAAATTGAAATTTCTGATTGATAGACATTGATTGGTACGTGTAGTATTGATATTATTTAATACTTTTCATTTGAAAGTGGATTTTGCAGTTCAGTTCACATAATACAATTCTTATTCCTACCTCCAAAGCGAGGTGAGGTCAATCTTGGAAAAACTTTTCTCTCAATCGATCAAAGGAAATGGATTTGCAAAGGGAGCAAATATATATATATATTATCCTCTTATTTTTATAAAAAAAAAAAACACACAAAGTGCAAGTAAATAAATAAACCCTCTTGATTCTTTCTAGAGGATAAGTTTCTAAAAACCCTCGTAAAAGTTTCTTTGATATTTTTGGGATATTAAGCTTATCCTTATATTTAAAAATATAGGATTTTTTTATGTTTTCAGAAGTATAGATAGGGAGATGGTAAAAATGGAGAAAAATGTCAAAAATACTTTTCTAAATGATAGTAGTATACCGAGATCAGAGTCACTGGTCACATTTACAATTTGTACCAGTGCATAAGGATCTCGGAGAATAAGAAGTCAGATTTATGTCCCGATTAAAAAAATTGTTTTTTTCTTGGGTTCCTATATCTGAAACATACTTACTTTGCCATTGGCCAAATGGTTATTCCGACGGCCATTTAATTAAGTTAAAAAAAAAAATGATAGTAGTATGGGACATTTAAAAAAATATTCAAAGGCTGGTGGTAATAAGGACAACTCAGTTTTTGGATAATAATAATTAAAACATGCAAATACTGTATTTTTTTAAATAAAAAGGCCAAAAAATTACATCTTTGACTCCGGGATCATATTAGATAACAAGTATTGTAGAGGGTCCATATTAGAACTACTTTGGAGGATCCTTATAGCCATCTATTGCCGAGGTAGCCAGGATCAACCTTTACTAACCAAAAAAAAAAAAATCGAATAAATAAACAAAAAATAAAAGAGAGAAATATAGTGTTAAAAATGATGTTAGAATTTATAAATATTAAGGCTCGGATCCTCCAACTCCCCCCCCCCCTTCCTCTACCACCAAATTTTTTTCTGGTTGGGGCCTAGCTAAGTATGAGTAGTCCATATATTAAAATAAATAAGAGTGTTAAAATTTTTTTTGTGGGTAAATATGTAGAGTTTGTAATAATTATGCAAATTTAAAATAATAATTCATTAAAAAAATTCAGAAAATGTATGATAAATCATGCCTCTGGTTAGGTACATAAACTGGGAGATCAAAAAATAAATATAGTTTTAAACATACAATTTAGTCTATTGAATTTTAATTATTATTAAATTAATATTTATAAAGAAAATTATACTTTAAAATTTCATCAGTTTTTTTCTTTGTGTGGTCAAACTACTGCTTGCTATAGGTTATGGAAAATTTGGTCAAATGCGATAAGAAAAAAACGCTGAGAATAAAAAATTTTGAAAATTAGATATCCACGTTATCTCTACTAAATATTGATATGTAATATTCCAAAGACAGGAGGAAAGATTCTGGTTGGGGGAAGGGGAATAGAAAATTTGATTATAATGGTGTGACTGGAGGCACAGCACACAACTTTCTTTTATCTTCGGTAATTGAAAGTTGTTCTGTGCTTGTCACACCATATTTTTTGTGTCGACATATATTTAGTTTCCGACAGTATGGTACATTTGAATTCAAGATGTAAAATTTATAAACATGGGCAAATATAAATATTTTGGAAACCATTTCTCCTATCTTACATTTGAAGTTTGAGGCTAAACGCACAACAATTGAGCAAAAAAGTTTGTCTAATCGTGTCTAAAATTGTTTTTTTCAATGCTTTTCACACCGAAGAGGCAAAACACAATTGGACATGATTCGACATCATAGAGCAAAATGTTTTGCCATTGAACGTTTTGCTCAATCTGTGTGCGTTGGTATTGAGCAAAACGTTTTAGTTTTGGACAAAACGTTTTGCCCGAAAATGTTTTTGAACAATCAGTGTGCATTGGCATAGAGCAAAATGTTTTGCCAAGGGGTTTTGCTCAATCGGGGTGTGCGTTGGCATTGAGCTCTTGGACAAAACGTTTTGCTCAATTGGTGTGCGTTCAGCCTAAGAGTAGAGTTTGTGTCAGAAAATTTAGAGGACAAAAATAAGAATTTACATTTTAAAGAGAATCTAAAAAATAATTGATTTGTGAATTTTATTCAAAATCGTCATTTTGATTTTTTCATGCCTAAGTAGACTAAATATAAAATTTCAACCTCGTAGCTTATTTTCTTCATACTTTATTTTGATTCACAGACAAACAGACCATTTTGCTGAACCTACTTTGTGAACTCAGTGGACCTTAAAACTTGTATTTCCATCAAAATCTCGACATCGAATTTTTGACATGAATCGTTCTCTATATATAGACCTAATATTTATTAACAGATATCTTATATAGGTAAGAGAAAATAAAAAAAATATGGGGATTGACTTCCCCGAGACTTTCTCGTATATTCTTTTGGAATTACGTCTGGGGTGTGTGTAAACACGATTGCTTAAAAACCAAAGCAGCTAGATCGATGAAATTTGGTATATGCTCCTTACACTAAAATTGTAGATTTCTATCAACTTTTGGAGTAAATATGTCACTTGGAAGTAGTACTTTACTTAAAAAGTTTTTCAAAAATTTCGAAATTTTCAATTTTTTTTGTTATATTATGATAAAATACTCTATTTTAAAAAGTTTTTATTCCTTGACATTTTTACGAAAACTGAATAGTTTTTGAAATAATCACAGAAGAAATAGAAAATATTCGTTAATTTTGATAAAAAATCAAAACAAAATCATACAGGTGTCATTAAAAAAAGGATAAATATAAACAAATTCATTTGTTTCACAAATTCATTTGTTTATATTTACCCTTTTTTTAATGACACCTGTATGATTTTGTTTTGATTTTTTATCAAAATTAACGAATATTTTCTATTTCTTCTGTGATTATTTCAAAAACTATTCAGTTTTCGTAAAAATGTCAAGGAATAAAAACTTTTTAAAATAGAGTATTTTATCATAATATAACAAAAAAATTGAAAATTTCGAAATTTTGAAAAAACTTTTTAAGTAAAGTACTACTTCCAAGTGACGTATTTACTCCAAAAGTTGATAGAAATCTACAATTTTAGTGTAAGGAGCATATACCAAATTTCATCGATCTAGCTGCTTTGGTTTTTAAGCAATCGTGTTTACACACACACACACACACACACACATAAGGGTGCGTACACACCTGCGCTCTGCTCCGCTCGCGAGCAGTTCGCGGCTCGAAGTTCGTTGCTCGTTGAAATTATTTATTTTGACGAACCTGCCGCTTGGTACTTTGTACTTTGCCAAGTTGACTTGCATTGTTTCTGCCCCCATAAAGACAGACAAGAAGGGTAATCGAGCTTAACTCCTGACTGGCTTATGAACAAAGATTCCATTATAATTAATTCCAAAGATCTAAGAGAACTATTAATTTAGAGTAAATTTTATTCACATTTTGATTTTAAATTAAGTGAACATTTTATTCCATAGAAATCAAGAGTTACCCTAGAGAAAATGATTTCTTCTTCCTAATTTCTACTTAGAAATTAAATATTATAGATTTCTATAATCAAAAGTATCTTCGTTTTTTTTTTTTATTGGGCAAGAAAGATAGTTTTTTTCAAATGAAAGATCTATTTGATTAAATTTCAAAATAAGATCCATAGGCGCGCCGGAACTGGGGAGGGGGGGGGCAAGGGTACATTGCCCCCCCCCCCTGGCATTTTATAGGAGGGGGCAGAGAGGGCAATATGTCTTCTTTTTATTTTTAAAAATGATACATTTTTACTTTTTAAAAATAAAATCTTTTAAATTAAAAAAAAATGAAAAGAGTAAGAAATTCATTTTTTTCCAAAATATTTTATATAGACATATTGTATTTCTAATTTCCAAAAACATTTTATATTGAATTAAAAGAAGAAAATTAAAAATATTTATTTCCTTCAAATAGTATAAAATAAATCTACTATAAAGTTCTAAAAAATTTTGATTGAATCACTTTGGAATTTTTTAAAATTAAAAATATGTTAAATTAAGAATTTATTATACCAGATGGCTTAAATAGAAATGCCTGAACCCCTAATAGATAAAATATATTACAACGGTTATCGTCAAAGTCTTAAATGGCCTAAGTTGCCGAAAAAGACTGCGTGAATGTGTGTGTGAGTGTGAGTGCGAATGAGAAAAAGTGTGAATGTTAAAAAAAAAAAAAAAAAAAAAAGAATTTATTAACATTTTTAAAGCTTTATACTGTAATAGATTTGTTTTTGTTTTATACCAAGGTATTTCGAATAGACAAGGTAGGTCCATTCTGTTCGGGAAAATTCGTCTGTTTTCGGCTCTGATTCCGTGGCGGCTCCTTGCTAATGGGGCCCAATGGGACTATATACAATTCTTCATATTAAATCAAATATTTTTCAATTTATATTTAAATATCACTTATTTGATGTTAATTAAAGATAAATTAGATAAAATGAATTCATAAAATATAGAAATATGCAGGGGTTTATGTAAAAAAAAATCGTTTAACCACAAAATAGCGCTCGATCAGAATTATTTTAATTTTAACTTTTAATCTATATAAGGCTATTAAAAAAAAATAGTAATAGGGAGAAAAATATAAGTTAATTAATTTTCGATTCTTAATTAAATAATCAAAGGATTATATTTTTTTCTATTTAGTTTCTCCTAAAAACTTAAAAAAATATGGGGATTGACTTCCCCGAGACTTTCTCGTATATTCTTTTGGAATTACGTCTGGGTGTGTGTGTAAACACGATTGCTTAAAAACCAAAGCAGCTAGATCAATAAAATTTGGTATATGCTCCTTACACTAAAATTGTAGATTTCTATCAACTTTTGGAGTAAATACGTCACTTGAAAGTAGTACTTTACTTAAAAAGTTTTTTCAAAAAATTTTGAAATTTTCAATTTTTTTGTTAGATTATGATAAAATACTCTATTTTAAAAAGTTTTTATTCTTTGACATTTTTACGAAAACTGAATAGTTTTTGAAATAATCACAGAAGAAATAGAAAATATTCGTTAATTTTGATAAAAAATCAAAACAAAATCATACAGGTGTCATTAAAAAAAGGATAAATATAAACAAATTCATTTGTTTCACAAATTCATTTGTTTATATTTACCCTTTTTTTAATGACACCTGTATGATTTTGTTTTGATTTTTTATCAAAATTAACGAATATTTTCTATTTCTTCTGTGATTATTTCAAAAACTATTCAGTTTTCGTAAAAATGTCAAGGAATAAAACTTTTTAAAATAGAGTATTTTATCATAATATAACAAAAAAATTGAAAATTTCGAAATTTTTGAAAAAACTTTTTAAGTAAAGTACTACTTCCAAGTGACGTATTTACTCCAAAAGTTGATAGAAATCTACAATTTTAGTGTAAGGAGCATATACCAAATTTCATCGATCTAGCTGCTTTGGTTTTTAAGCAATCGTGTTTACACACACACACACACACACACACATAAGGGTGCGTACACACCTGCGCTCTGCTCCGCTCGCGAGCAGTTCGCGGCTCGAAGTTCGTTGCTCGTTGAAATTATTTATTTTGACGAACCTGCCGCGATCCAAAGAGATGGATCGCGGCGAGCAGCTCGCAAGCGGCTCGCGAGCATCTCAAAACAACAACAACAAGCAGCTCGCGAGCGGAGCAGAGCGCAGGTGTGTACGCACCCTAATGCCAAAAATGGTTTTTTTGGACTCAGGGAGGTCTAAAACGTGGAGAAACATCAAAATCTCGAAGTCGAATTTTTTTACGATTACATAACTTTCTCTATACGAGAAAGTAAAAAACATCCGAGTTAAGTTAGAAAGTGGGACTAAATATTAATATTTAATTATGTTCACTTAATTTAATTAAATAAATAAAATTTAAAAAAAAGTTTTGTAATTTTTTTTTAAGTAGATTATCAGACAGAGTGTGGAAAAAAGATTTATTTAAAAAAAATATGGGGATTGACTTCCCCGAGACTTTCTCGTATATTCTTTTGGAATTACGTCTGGGTGTGTGTGTGAACACGATTGCTTAAAAACCAAAGCAGCTAGATAGATGAAATTTGGTATATGCGCCTTACACTAAAATTGTAGATTTCTTTCAACTTTTGGAGTAAATACGTCACTTGGAAGTAGTACTTTACTTAAAAAGTTTTTTCAAAAATTTTGAAATTTTCAATTTTTTTTGTTAAATTATGATAAAATACTCTATTTTAAAAAGTTTTTATTCTTTGACATTCTTTCGAAAACTGAATAGTTTTTGAAATAATCAAAGAAGAAATAGAAAATTTTCGTTAATTTTGATAAAAAATCAAAACAAAATCATACAAGTGTCATTAAAAAAAGGGTAAATATAAACAAATGAATTTGTTGTAATACACTTGTATGATTTTGTTTTGATTTTTTATCAAAATTAACGAAAATTTTCTATTTCTTCTTTTGATTATTTCAAAAACTATTCAGTTTTCGAAAAAATGTCAAAGAATAAAAACTTTTTAAAATAGAGTATTTTTATCATAATTTAACAAAAAAATTGAAAATTTCAAAATTTTTGAAAAAACTTTTTAAGTAAAGTACTACTTCCAAGTGACGTATTTACTCCAAAAGTTGATAGAAATCTACAATTTTAGTGTAAGGCGCATATACCAAATTTCATCTATCTAGCTGCTTTGGTTTTTAAGCAATCGTGTTACACACACACACACACACACACACACACACACACAGACATAATGCCAAAAATGGTTTTTTTGGACTCAGGGAGGTCTAAAACGTGAAGAAACATCAAAATCTCGAAGTCGAATTTTTTTACGATTACATAACTTTCTCTATACGAGAAAGTAAAAAGTGAAGAAACTTAGAGAAAGCTTTTTAATGGAGAGTTGTAAGTTTCCTTTTTTCTCTCTCTCTCTTTTTTTTCGACTCTTTCTGACTTTATTGTCACCGGTCAAGAGAAGAATTCAAGCCCTTTTACCTTTCCCCCATTCATTCCAAAATAGTTTTTTGATGGAAGAGTTTTATCAAATGTCGTGCGATCGATGCAAATTGAACGAATTCAATTAAGCCCACACATTTAGAGATAACATTTTAACAATAAGAGTCATGATTCGTAAATGATAAAAGGAAAAGTCAATTAGCTACGGTTCACTTCTTAAATAAGAGAGTACTAGTAATAAACATAATTAGAAACAATCTAACAAATACATTAATGGTTACATTAGGTTTAGAAATAGATGTACTTTACTAATAATAGGCTATCGAGTTTCTGTCCTTCCCTTTTCAGAATATTATTTGAATTTCGAAAAAAAAAAAAAAAAAAATGTGAGTGAAGAATGTTCAAAACTATGTTTTTGGTACCGGTATATGTTTCATGCTCTTTGTCAAGCCAAAAAAAAAATCAAAAATGTGATCCGAAATGTTGCTCAAAATATAAAAATAGTTCCACTGACTCTCAGGCAAAAATTACGCTCCGGGAGGGGGGGGGGGGGCACTTCGGACTAGAGATACATTAAGTGCATTTGATTTTCAATTCAAAATTTCTTTATAAATGAGTGAATTAATTTTGAAAAGTTGGGTGTGAGACCAGTCACACAGCATACAACTTTCTCTTACCTTCGGTAATTGAAAGTAATGTTCAGGGCTTTCATTTGGAAAAACGTGTATATCCGTCAAAATCTCGACATCGAATTTTTGACAAGAATCCAATACTTTCACTATATATTAACATATATATATAGAGAGGTAAGAGGAAGTAACAATATTTTCATATCAGATGTCATATGGCTCATCAGTCAACACGGCAAAGTCTCAAAATGTATATCAATATATAATTAAATATTTATTAATTCAAAGATATGAATAGAATGGCAGCCAGGAAAGAAATCAGACAAAAATTCAATCAATTTTTATCTAATTTTATTACGATCGCCGACGTTTCGGACCCAAATCGCGCCCTTTCTCAGGACAATCGATAGTTAATGAAATACAGATGGACGTATTTTTTTAATTAACAATATAAAAACACAATCCACGGGTGTGAGATGCATTGTTTTGTACTGTATATATTTGCTGTTAATCATTGACGCCTTTCGCATTAAAATAAATAAGGGTGTGCCGACGGGAATTGAAATGTGAATTTCCATCAATGAATTTTTGACATGAACACATTACTTTCTCTCTATATATATATATTTATAAGAGAAAGTAAAAATTAATTAAACTATTTTAAATTATTATTTATTTAATATTTTAAAACGATTATTTTTATTGTCAAGAAAATCGGGCAAAAGTAGTATACATATATGATTTAGCAGAATCCTTCCTTCTTTGTTCATTTAATAAATCTCTATCTCTCTTTGGAACCCATCAATCAAATGGTAGATTCTAACCAATAAAAACCGGGAAAGAGAGAGAGCATCTCCGGGGAAATCATTTGGACCTTCAAAATTCAATCACAACTATTTTGAAACTCCAATTGAATTATCTTACTTAATGGCGAATGGGTTGATGTGTATTCAGGGCACGATGAGTGAGAAAAGGGCGAGAGCACTCATTAATCACACACTAATGCTTCGAAAGAGTTATTTATTTGGGGAAATAAGTAAATGTGTCTGCCAATCAGGAAAGGTGAGTGATTTACATATTCAGAAGTTTATAATAAATAAATAGATAAAAACAAAATTTTCCTTATTGAAATTATATACTAAATATGACTAGGTATAAAATATTATAAACTTCCATTCACTATGATTTATGGGTGTGTAGAATGTAAGTCATTGAATTACTGAATAATCGTCTCTTTAGAAATATATAAATGCATTAAAAGCTAATATTGAAATCAATTAAAATTAGAGTTCAAACTCGGACGCTCTCTTATACCCTACTAATGCCAAGCTTAAAGAAATCAATGCGACAAATAAAATAAAGAGAAATAAATGGCTATCTCAAAATACGACATAAAAGTCGGAATTATTATTTCATTTTTTTAGAGATGAAAATCTAGAAGCAGATAATCGGTCGAAGAGTCAAGAATTTTATATAATAAAAGAAGGCTTCTGAAAATTTAGTTGTTTCCGTCTATTTTAATTAATCTTCTTTTTCAATGAAGAGTAGAAAATTGGCTGTGGTGATGATTGAATAAAGGAACTCTATGAGTAGGGCAGCCAGCGGAAATAAAAATCTTTATATTATTTCGTCAACGTTTCGGGAACGCATCGCTCCCATCTTCAGGACGAATTAATTGTTGAATGACAGATGAATAGTTTTGTATTGTACACACAACGAAAAAAAATAACATATATTGTGCATAATAATTTAATAAAATAGAGAATTGTATATTATGCAGCTTTAGACTTTAGGTCTTTCAATCTTGGTCGGCGGTGAGGCTGTTTACACACCTCAACAGCCTAAAGCTGCATAATATACAACTGTCTATTTTATTAAATTATTATGCACAATATATGTTATTTTTTTCGTTGTGCGTACAATATAAAACTATTCATCTGTCATTCAACAATTAATTCGTCCTGAAAATGGGAGCGATGCGTTCCCGAAACGTTGACGAAATAATATAAAGATTTTTATTTCCGCTGGCTGCCCTACTCATAGAGTTCCTTTATTCAATTCTTCTTTTACTTTCTCTTACCTATGTATATATGTAATATATGATATAGAGAGAATGTATAGGATTCATGTCAAAAATTCCATGTCGAGATTTTGATGGATATACACGTTTTAAGGTCCCCTGAATCCAAAGAAATGGTTTTCGCGACATGGTCTGTCTGTGTGTGGGTGGGTGGGTGGGTGTGTGTGTGTTCAATTTTAAGCATGAAGGAATTGAGCTATGAGGTTGAAATTTTATATTTAAGTTAAACACCCCCGGGACCGGGAAAATAAGCTTTAATCAAAATCGGCCAAAGAGTACTAGTACTTTACTGATGTAATTTTTCAGTTTTTTTCGATTTTCTCAAAATTTGCTCCAACGATTTCTTTTAAAATTCAAAAATCAATTGTTTTTTAGATTCTCAATAAAATGTATATTCTCATTTTGTGTTTGAAATCTTCTGAAGACCACTTTACTCTTGTACTCCATAGAAAAGATAGGAGAAATGGTTGCCATGGTAACAAAATATAAATATTTTGCCATACTTATAAATTTTGCATCTTGAATTCAATTGTACCCTACTGTCGGAAACTAAATACATGTCGACACAAAAAATCTGGTGTGACAAGCACAGTACACAACTTTCGATTACCGAAGGTAAGAGGAAGTGTGTGCTGAAGATGGCACACCCACATCATATATCTCATACTAATTTTGTTTGTCTATGTAACTCTTAGTAAGGGTGAAAATGTAAGAGGATGAAATTGTAATGTTTTTTAAGATTAGAGATAAGAAAGGACATGAATGAGAAAATTTCCCCTCTCTGGGGAACTGGTAACAGTACCTTGGAGAAGAAATGGAGTGGTATGGTACATCTCTATTCCTGCCGATGAGCTCGTTATTGTTCTCGACGATGCCCCACGGTGCGATACCGATGCTCACAACGCGCCCCGATCGTTGTGACCTCTCAAGCAGCAACGCGTCTCCGACTTGCCGAGTCACACCTGCAATAGACACACACATATTAGTCAGTGAATTTCCAATCCCAGGCTGGAAGGTCTATTTTACATAAACATAACCGATTACACTTCTATAAACCAAACCTAATTGATTCATTGGCATATGGGTATAATTTAATCTTAAAGAGATTAGTTTATAATTTTAATTCAAAAGAAAAAGATTGTCTTCAAATTTATCAAATAAATTGTAAAGACAAAATTAACCTTATTTGATTTCTATTTTTGGTCAGTAACGTTATTACAATAAACAAAAAAAAGGGCAAAGTGCTAGTTAAATATATACCTTAAATTTAATATTTCCCAAGTGAACAGACGAAAAAGTGAGATATTATAATAAGAGAGATGACAACGAGATGACTTGGACACTGATTATTACGTCATAATAGATTCAAAAGTCAGGTTGTTAAGAGTGAAGTTAGAAACGTTTTAAAATAAAAATAAATTAAAATAGATTTGGAGTATTTTTAAATCAATATTTATCCAATAAAGTAGAAATTACTGTTTTCTTTTCTTTTTTTTTTTTTTTTTTTTTCAAAAAAACATTCACACTTTTTCTCATTCACACTCACACTCACACACACATTCACACTGTCTTTTCGGCAGCTCAGGCCATATAAGACATTTACGATAACCGTTATTTATGAATTTATATATATTAGGGTCCAGGCATTTTTATTTAAGCCATCTGGTATCCAGATGGCTTAAATAAAATCATCGGACTGCCTGGGGTCCGAACCCGCGACGTTTGGTATATGAGGTTAGCACGCTAACCTCTACACATGTTTTCTTTTAATTGATAATTTTAAGTGTAAATCAATGTTTCATGTTTATATATAATGGCGACAATAGAAAACTAGCGTGCAAGAAACATGTGCAGTTTTTTACTGGCGCCAGTATATGTTAAGATCTAAACAATTCTTTATGGCATAAGTTTATGAGATATGAATGAATCTATTATCATTTAAGCTTAAATCTCTTCATATTAAATAATATAATTTGAAGAAAATATTTAAATAATATATTTAATATGGGTGCTAGTTTCTATCTTCTCATTATTTCTTTATAGTTTACTCAAGAAATGAGTATTTAAAATTTTCTTTCTTATTGTCTAATTATTTATATAAAAAGAATAAAATCTTATTAAGCTTTTAAACGATAATAATACTAAAAAAACACTTTCAAAAAGGGAGAAAAAAACAATCCTATCAAATAAGATACTTTTTGTAAATCCCAAAACAACAAATAACATCAAAGTTATTATGTGCTTGATTTCTTTCCTTTGTTTTCAATCTAAAAACTTTTCTTTCTTTTTGTAGTCAATGCAATTTCAGTTTTTTTTTTCTCTCATTTCAAAGCTTATTTATTTGAAAGTATTTTTTGCCATCCAGTTAAAATTAATTAGGTAATTAAATAGAGGGGGAGTGGAGTGTTTTTCTCAAAGAAAATTTTCTAACAAGTACTCTGTCCATATACCTGGTACATATGATAATACCAATATACTATATTGGTATTATCATAAAACTTCTTAAAGTCATTGAGCTAGGCATCCCAAACGACCACGCACACTAATGCCTTGTCTGTGTGAGGTACTGACTTGTGAGTAGAAGTTAATCCATTTACATCAGGACAGGGTCCAAGTTTAATGAAGCGGTAATTAGGCCTACTGTATTAGTGTTATTTAGGATGCTATTTAGACCACATCCCTATTTATTTAAATTGATTGGTAGCCATGAATTTAGCTTACCAGTGTTGGTTCCGGCGGTGAAGATCCACGCACCAGTGGTTTTAGCTGCCTTAAGAAGTCCCTTTCTCAGCACCTTCTTCAACTTTGGTTGAAGTTCGAAATTGGCCTTTCCACCTTGAACGGTGATGAGCAATTTCGGAAGTTCCAAGCCCCATTCTCGAGTCAATAACGACACGATCAGCTCGGGACGAGTGTCGTAAGCCAGCCGCACATACTGTGAACATTCAGAAACAAATGCATAATTAATATCTCTCTTAATTGTTCGAAAGTTCTGTTAGAATAAGGGAGATTGTATTAAATTGTAATCGAATCTCTCTTAAATAAAGATTTAGTTAATTAAATATTATAAATATTAATCGAAATATTAGTGAAGGAAATACTGTAAATGTTGTATTATTAAAATCAAAGAAAAAATAATTTCAATTTAATTTGAAGGTTGGTTTGTAGTTATTTGTTGTATCTATTCAAGATATAGTTAGGGAATAAAGATAATAAATAAAAGAAAAATTATTTTCTGCACCCTTTTTGTTCTTAACTACATTAATTTAAGATTATTCAGTTGGTCTTGACCTAAGGTAGAGCATTAGCTTCTGGTACCAAAGGTCAAGGATTCACATCCCTGTTTCAATTGAATTGGATACCAATCAATTGAAATAAATAGGGAGGGAGTCTAAATGGCCTCGGATGCCGAAAGAGACCTTAATCAAATTTTAAAAAAATGTTAGCGAGGTGAATAGCTGAATCAAAATATAAATAAATAAAAGGTCAAGCAGCTATGTTTCTTTCTTTATTATAGAACCTACAGCGACGTTTCGGTCGGCTATGCTTCCATCTTTATGGCTACAGTTCAGTCAACAGAAAAACTCTCATATGTTCGTTGATAGACATTTTATAAAATTCATTACAATCTATCAGATATAATATAATTAGCAGGCAATAGTAGGCAATATACGACTTCATATATCAGATAGATCGTAATTAATTTTATGAAATATCTATCAAAGAACAAAGTGGGTTTTTCTGTGGACTCAACTCTAGCAATGAGGATGGTCGCATTGCATAGTCGACCGAAACTTCGCTATGGGTCCTAGCATAAAGAAAGAAACATAGCTGCTTGACCTTTTATTTATCCTACAAACAAAAAGGATTATTAAGATCTTAAAGTGAATTAATGAACATTCTATTTTTGTGTTAGTAGATATAAGTATTACAAAATGTATAATAATATAATGTGAGAGTGTTAGTGTGAGAGGAGAGAGAAAAAGAGGGGAAAACTCTTTACCATAATTCTTACGAGAGTGTAGAAAATGAAAAAAATTTAATATTATTGTACATGTTATTTTTACACCTGATAAAAGTCTACTGTGCCTATCTTAATTAAATAAACACATTTACATCTTATAATTATCACATTTCTATCACGAGAAGAGATGATACTTTTTTTTAATTCTCCGCGACCCGGCATTTAGCCTTCGCGATCCTGAGCCAGTAATTGGGAAGCGCTGCTTTAAAGGAAAATGCCTACGGCCTTAATTTAAATTTGTTTTTATTTCATCACAAAAAATTTTTTTCTAAAATCAAAAGAATTATTAAAAGCCCTGGAAAGAAGAAAAGAAATTAAATCGATATTTTAAGAAAGTGTGCGTGACCGAACAATTTGACATAAACATTTTTAGCTAGGATTTTTAGCGAATTGCATTTTTTTTTTAATCTTTTTTCTTTTATCAGAAAGGTTGAGAAGAGAAAAGAATGAAAAAAAAAATAAAATAAAATGCAAGTTATTCTTGCCAAGCAAAGTGAGATATTCTCAAGACTGACTTCTTTATGGTTTTGTCAAACAACTTTGTCGCTAACATATTTATGATGTATGAATGCGAAATAGAAATTTATGCTGAGTACGATTATGAAAACTTAATACAATATAAACAAAAAAGTAAAAAAAAATTCTCTCAAACCAATAAATGTTTTAACAGAGCTTTCTTTTATTTTGTCCTTTCATTTTATAGTAAAATTGAATGGAAAGAAAGAAGTTAGAAGAAAAAAAGTTGAAGTTTTGATTATACAGTGATGTAAGGCCCATTCTACACGAGCGTTTTTGTCGCGTTTGAAGCTTCAAAAGCGTGAGTCAAACAGAACTCAAGGAGTTTAAATGAGGGATTTTACACGGGCGTTTTGAACGGATTAGCTGACGTTCGAGCGTTTCTGACGCGGCGTTAGAAACGCGTCAAAAATGCATTCAAAACGCCTGTGTAGAATAGGCAAAGCGTTGAAAACGCAGCTTTAGAAACGCGTCATAATCGCGGCGTTAGAAACAGGTCAAAAACGCTCGTGTAGAATGGGCCTAAGACAATAATTTTTACTTTTCTCGTACCTCTATATATATGTTAATATATAGAGAGAGAAAGTATTGGTTTCATGTCAAAAATTCGATGTCGAGATTTTGATGGATCTTCACGTTTTGAGGTCCCCTGAATCCAAAAAAATGGTTTTCGCGACATGGTCTGTCTGTCTGTGTGTCTGTCTGTGTGTCTGACTGTGTGTGTGTGTGTCTGTGAACAAAATATCTCAAGAACAAAAAGAGCTAGGAAGTTGAAATTTTATATTTAAGTTAGGCACCCCCATGGGACGTGACACGAAGCTTTTGAACAAAATCAGCCAAAGAGTACTAGTACTTTACTGAAGCACTTTTTCAGTTTTTTTCGATTTTCTCAAAATTTGCTCCAACGATTTTTTTTAAAATTCAAAAAATCAATTATTTTTTAGATTCTCTTTAAAATGTATATTCTCATTTTGTGATTGAAATCTTCTGAAGACCACTTTACTCTTGTTCTTCATAGGAAAGAGGAATTTCTCCTATGGTTGCTATGGTAACAAAATATAAATATTTTGCCATACTTATAAATTTTACATCTTGAAAATCGAATGTACCGTACTGTCGGAAACTAAATACATGTCGACACAAAAAATCTGGTGAGACAAGCACAGTACACAACTTTCGATTACCGAAGGTAAGAGAAAGTTGTGTGCTGTGCGCCAGTCACACCAGATTTTTCTAATGTAAAATTGAATTAATAGTGGATAATGCTGATATTTAATATATTTTTTCTAAGTTCGAACTTCACTATAGTTTATTTATTGAATTTGAGTAAAGTGTTGGTAATAATAAAATAATTCTAAATTATTTTATTATTACCAACACTTTACTTTTGGGGAGTGTACAACCCTCCTTCCCTTGGTCTTTGGCGCAGAGGTTATTATTATAAGAATGGTAAAATTTAATCAGGAATAAAAAATAGAAGAAAATGCAATCAGGATTTTCTTCTATTTTTTTATTCCTGAGTAAAGCATTAGTTTTTTGTACTGAGGTCTCAAAAGAGAACAATTTATGCTACGGACTTGCTAAAACCCAAAAAATAATTATTGAATAAATAAATGAATGTCCTTTCAACATTATATTAGCATAATTTGTATGTTACAGACCAACTCCGGGACATTAACAATTTTGAAAGAAGAAGGGTCAATAAAATTAACCCGAAAAGTCTCATTGGATTGTGAAAAATCGAAGCTTTTTATTTTGACGTGACAACGCCTTACAAATCATGTGTCTATAGAGGCAGATTAGAGGGGCACGAAAAAGTTTATCGGCTTGAATAACCCCTCTGTCTTAAGAGGTACAATTATGGGGATATACGGTTAGAAATAATGAGTTTTTGGTTTCACCTGCTCCTTCTCTTGTTTACAGAAAAACAGCCACTGAATTGATTTGTATTAGCCTACTCCAGGATGAAGACCAACAAACTCAAGTATATAATCTCAAACACCACTATTTAAATTAATTTATTATATTTAAAGTTTTTTTTCTTCAAATAAAATTTGAATGAACTCGACGTCAAATTTAAATAAAGAGTGACGCAACTAGGAAGGTGGAGTTTAACCCTCCGCCAACAGAAGAGAAAATTTAGTCTTTTCAAAAAATGTTTGCATTTGTTTTAAACATTATTAAACCATAAAACTCCCGGAGGATTGTGCTTTTAGCCAAAGAGAAAAAAAAATCATAACCCTCTCCTCATTCCATTGGGGATGCAAATCTTCCTTAAAATAAATTATAACCTCTTCCAGAGGTTGCGTCACTGTAAATATAGAACTCTACAATAAAATGAATGTCCAATACAAAAACAAACAAAAAAAAATTAAGATGTTTTTATTAACAAATTTGTTTGGCATGGGGTAGGATAATTATAAAAAATATTTTCTTTAAGTTTATATTGCCCCAGATGTATGTTTAGGATAAAATAATAATTTTTTTTTTTATTATTTTAGGATTTATTTGGCTACTGTATTACATTCAGTAACGCCAGAATGTATATACTTAAATTAGAAAACATTTTTATATTCAACCCAAAGCATAAGAACCACAGAGTAATCTCTTCCAAGAAATTATTTTATATTTTAGAAAAAAAATTTGTTTTTTATTACCTCCCGTCATATAGAGATCATCTAATAATGTGTGCATGTATGTGCTACAGACAAGTTTTGACTTGTAGTCGCGAGAGAACCGGAGAATGTTAAAATAGAAAATCATAATAGAATTTTATTAAAGTGGGAAAAGAAAACAGTCAATTTGCATAAATAGAAGAGAGAGAGAGAGAGATAGTATAATTTTTGTCATCAATTTTTTCTCTTGTCCCCCAAAATGTATTTAAATAAGATGAGGAGAGGCGAAGATTAATTCCAAGGGGTCTCAGTTGGTTTTTAAAGGATAGAAAGAGAACTTAAAATATTCAAAGACCAACGAAATGAATTCTCAGACGAGAAAACGTATTTATTTTCTTTCCTTTGAGTGAGAGATCTTAAAATAGAAAATGGAAAAACAATATAGGCCTATAATAAAACTTAAATGTTTAATGAGCAAGGAGAGGTTAAAATATTTGAAATCATAAATGGATGTTTGCTCTCTACCGAAAACACTTCTGATATATAAACGAAAAAAAATCGATATCCTAACTCTCATTGTAATAATTAAATTTCTTATAGGTTAAGAAATTAAAAAGTAAAAATTGCAATTTTTTTTATAAATTCAACATATTAATTATATTCTAATATGTTTGTTTATTGATTATTTATATTATTTTGAAATAAAATATAAAATACCTGTAGAGGAACGGAGGTAAACATAAAGAGAGCATGAGAAACGAACGGCGTCGGTTTACCATGATGACCGCGAATATTTTGTTAAGAAAAGCACAGATTCAATGTTGTCTAGTTGAAGCCAAGATGGCTACTGGAGCAAGCAGCGCCGCGAATGGCTTTTTAGGGGAATGGGGCTCTGAGAAGAATACATAGGCAAAGGTATTGTCCAATGCGGTCCAATGAGGAGGAGAAGACAGCAGGCGACTGAGTGAGTCTAAGCAAATGGAGGAGAGGTGATGACGTTTCAATCAAAATCCATCCCCACTTCTTCTGGGCCCCGCCAGGGCATGGCCCGGAAGCGAGCATTAGAAATTTATTCCAATAGCATCTTGGCTGCTACGTTTAGTAGATGCATTAGACCCAATGGGAGCGCGATTAATATTAAAATAAATTAATACAAAAATGAATTAATATTTAAATTTCTCATTTTTTTTTAACCATGAAATAAAAATCTGGTGCGACTGGTCGCTCAACTTAACTTCGGTAAGAGAAAGTTGTGTTCTGTGCTTGCCCCACCAGATTTTTTGTGTCGAGATTTATTTATTTCTGCCAATATATTGGAATTCAAGATGTAAAATTTTTAAACATGGGAGAATATTTATATTTTGTTACAATGGCAACCATTTCTTCTCTTTCCTATGGAGTACAAGAGTAAAGTGGTTTTCAAATAATTTTGAGAGCAAAATGAAAATATACATTTTAAAGAGCATCTAAAAAATAAATGATATTTGAATTTTAATCAAAATCGATAGAGCGAATTTTGTGAAAAACGAAAAAAACTGAAAAAGTACCATCTATTTGCAATAGTATTGAGACTAAAGCCCGGCAGTTAGGCAGCCCAAATGGCACACGTTCACTAATATATTAAAAAGATAAATTTTTATGGTAATAAAAGCCGATCGCCCATTTGTCTGCTTTGAAAAAGCTATTTCTAAGTCAGACCAGCTGCCATTTGGGCTGCCTAACTTCCGGGCTTTATTCTCAATACTATTGCAATAGATGGTATATCAGTAAAGTACTAATAATCTTTGACGGATTTTGTTCAAAAGCTTCGTGTCACTTACCAGGGAAGTGCCTAACTTAAATATAAAATTTCAACCTCATAGCTCTATTCGTTCTTGAGATATTTTGTTCACAGACAGACCATGTCGCGTAAAACCACTTTTTTTGAACCTCAAAACGTGAAGATCCATCAAAATCTCGACAGAATTTTTGACATGAATCTAATACTTTTTCTCTCTATATATTAACATATATAGAGATAAGAGAAAGTAAAAAGCAATTAACTTATAATGGTCTTCAAACGAATGAAATAGAATTTCAGAGTGACAATCGACCCCTCTGCCTCGAAATCTCAGAATATATTAATTCAAATTTATTTATATGAGGGGGGGGGGGGGTAAGTCAACCCTTCCCTTTCTGACTACCATCCGGCTTATATCTAGCCGTAAAAGGATATTTTATTTTCTTAAAATATGTTACATCATCGAACATGATTTTACGACAAGACTAATTTATAAAAAAAAAATTTAATAATAAATAAACAGAAAAAAAAAACGAAGCAATTTAAGAGAATAATAAATAAATGAAATTTAATTGATGCATTTCAAAAATTATTTTGAATAATTAAATATGATTTGTTTCTACACGAAATGACTTTTTTATTACATCAAGCACGAAATTCTGATTCAATTTATTAATAACAAATTATAATAAAATTAATATTACTCTATAAAATGATTATTTCAACTATAAATAATGTTTCTTTCTCTTCAGTCATTGATTAATTTTTTTTTTTATTATGTAGGTTATAAACATTGTATAAGATAAACATACAAATTCAGGGATTGCCAGTTGGTTTATCTAAATCCTAGCGTAATTCTCGCTTTAAATGGAGAAGTTAATTATCTATGGTATTTAGTTTTAAAGTTTTTGATTTATTTTGATTTAAATGAAATTTTATGAGAGATGGATTAATTAATTAATTATTATTCTAGGTGAGTCAGACATAAGCCTTGAAAGGTTATAGATAGGGTTACCAGACTTCTCGGTCTTTTCGGCAACTCAGGCCATTTAAGACTTTAAACGATATCCGTTATTGTTAATATACACATATTAGAGGTCCAGGCATTCTTATTTAAGCCATTTGGTATCCAAATGGCTTAAATAAAATCATCGGACTGCCCGGGGTCCGAACCCGCGACGTTTGGTATACGAGGTCAGCACGCTAACCTCTACACCAAACCCCGAGGGCTACATTCGAATTTCAAGATGTACAATTTATAAGAATGGGAAAATATTTATATTTTGTTACAATGGCAACCATTTCTCTTATCTTTCCTAAGAAATACAAGAGTAAAGTGGTCTTCAGAAGATTTCAATGACAAAATGAGAATATAAATTTTAAAGAGAATCTAAAAAATAATTGATTTTTGAATTTAAAAAAAAATCGTTGAAGCGAATTTAGAGAAAATCATAAAATACTGAAAAACTACATCAGTCAAGTACTAATAGTACTCTTTAGCCGATTTTGTTCAAAAGCTTCGTGTCACGTTCCAGGGGGTGCCTTACTTAAATATAAAATTTCAACCTCCTGGCTCTTTTCGTTCTTGAGAGATATTTTGTACACAGACAGACCATGTTGTGTAAACCACTTTTTTGGATTCAGGGGACCTTAAAACATGTATATATGTATGTTTTATCCTTGGCTGCTTATATGTCTAATATCTTGTTCCTCTGATCATCCATTAAATAAAAGTATTTTCAATAATTATTAATTAGGGCATATGTCGTATGTCGCTGGAAATTTATTTGAGGCAGATTCATTCAAACTTTTTATTTCAATTTCATATATACTGTAATTAAATAATTTTGTTTAACGATTTAAAATTAGGAGCTATCTCTCTTTGGAAAAGCATTTAGATCCGAACCTAGATCCTCAGAGAGAATTTGAATTGAAATTCAAGTCCTAAATGCTCGTTATCTGGTAGATTTCAATCCAAATCCAAAATCCTGGATAGAATCGGTTTTAGGGGTTTAAATGCAAATTATCACAATGGCCATCTCTTTCTATGTAAAAAGTATAGGAAATATTTAAGAAATATTAAATGCATCTCTCAAAAAAAAAAAAAAAAAAAATATTCTAATAGTCATGTCAGGATTTTATTTCTCTCATTTCTTTCTTTTTTTTTTAAATTAATATCAAAAGAGTGATTAAAATAAGAAGTTATGAAAAAAACTCTAAGCAAGCACTCGAGATTTTATATTTCCATATCGTTGTTTATCTAAATGCGTTTTATATTACCCTTGGCGCATATATAGAATATTTAAAGCGCCAAGGAGTCGAGGATCTATAAATAGAAGGGATGGAAGTCGGATATAAATTATTAACTAAAAAGAATAAAAAATGCACCGAAGTGCGTGGGATAGAAAAAATTAGAATTTAAGTAAGAACTTGACCAACGCCTCCATTAAATACAAAGGAAGCCCCGTTAAATTAGGCAACCAAACTAACAGCTTATCTCTGATTTCCCTCTAATCCACAAGCTTAAGCCTTTTTATATCTAAATTGTTTAGTGTTTATTTAAATTTTTATTGCTCTATTTTTTATTTTATTTAATTTAGAAAAGATTATCACGTTTTTGGTGCGAATTATAAACCGAATTTCAAATCATTACGGGGACGGGGTATTTCATACTAGAGAATTGGCAAAGACGACGAGTTTCATTAGAGACGGGGTCTAAATGGCCTTCGATGCCGAAAAAGACCTTAAATGTTAAAAATAAAAAAAAATTTGAACTAAGGCTGCACGCTGTTGAATATTTATGACTTAAAATAAAAGCCATGGGCGCTCTGAAGGAGTTCCGTGGGTCTAAGAATATAGGAATTTCCTGAAGCGATCACACGCTTTTATTTTATGTCATAAATATTTTAATAACAAAAATGAAATTATTTTTACCTTTTTAGTTCAATTTAAATAAAAAAAAATATTGTGTGGTTTTAAGAAACCCCGATGCAAGTGAAACTTTTTTTTTCGGATCGTAGGCGTTTAAACCTATTAAAATCGCGTTTTTAATCTTAACTTAATAATTGGAAAATGGGAATGATAAAGGGGAATCAATAGACTTCTTCTTCTTCTTCTGTCCTCGCCTGATTATTCCCGCGGTGCGGGGTCGGAGGACCTTATTCTACCCCCCCACTCCCCCCTATCCATCAATCAATCAATAGACGCATGTTAAATTTAAAAATTATATTTTATCAATTTAAAAATTGAATCATTAAATCTCACAATTATTTTTTTATAATTCGTCATATATAATAAATTTCACCTTTCCAATTTGCGTCACGGCTTGTGACGTCATGGGTTGTGGAACTCACGGCTTGTACGCGACATGCTGATAGAAGAGCGAAAAAATTTGAGGCCATCAATCAAATAAAAGTTTCATTTTAAAAAATGTTTTTAATAGAAAAAAAATTAAAATGCTGTATATTTTTTTCGAAATTGAGGCCAGATTCGGACAACCTTTTTTTTATTAATAGTAAATTTTGTAAAGCCCTCGGGGCTTGGCGTAGAGGTTAGCGTGCTAACCTCGTATACCAAACATCGCGGGTTCGGACGCCAGACAGTCAGATGATTTTATTTAAGCCATTTGGATACCAAATGGCTTAAATAAGAATGCCTGGGCTTTAATATAGAAAAATTCATAAATAACGGTTATCGTCTAAAGTCTTAAATGGCCTGAGTTGCCGAAAAGATTGTGTGAATGAGAAAAAAGTGTGAATGTTTAAAAAAAAAAAAAAAATTTGTAAATTTTTCCCGCTTTTTGGCCACGCTTTCAGTTCATATTAGTAAAATCCAGACATTTCTCAGATCCGGACGCCAAATCCGACTGTACGGACCGAATCCGGAGGAAATTTTTTAATAAATAATATCCTATATATCTTTGTTGTCTGTCGTCTAGCATCCCAAATATTGTCTTAAACTTACTTTGTAGTCTTCTCTCTCTCTCTCTCTCTCTCTCTCTCTCTACGCTCGCTTAAATCAAGAATGTTCAATAACTCACGAGATTTTCGACATAAATGAACATAAATCCCTTTCATAAAAACAGGAGATTTAAAAAAATAAAGTTAAAAGTTAAATATCATATTCTATTTGAAGATATAATTTTTTTTTTTTTTTTTTTCATTTACACTTTGACTTCTTAGGGATTTACTATTTGTAGATTTTTTTTTATAAACAGTTGTTTGATGATTAAAGGATATAAATAGAGATATTTTTAATGAAGGGTGATTTTTTCTTTGATGAGCTAATGATGTCCAAAAAAAGTCAATTATCATTAAAAATTTTAATTAAGATTAAATAATATTGGATATTTGAATATGGGTTTTTTAAACACTTGCAGGTCTATTCTCTAAAAACAGGCGTTAAAAAGCAATGTACAAACAATCAGCGTTAAAAAATGCTATTTTCTAAATATAGTTTTAACAGCGACGTTAACATGTTGCTTTTATTTCAAAGCTATCAAAATCATAACCTTACTTTTTAGGTCAAAGACGCCATGTTTATTTTAAACTCGCCGTTAAAATATTAAAGGCACCCCCTAGACATGGCATTAATTTTTAACACTATTTACTAAATGTTAACGCTTTGGCTTTAAAGTTTTTGTTTACAGAATAGCTATTTGAGATAAGGAAGTGTAGCATTTTTTAACGCTGATTGTTTTTACATTACTTTTTAACACCTATTCGTTTATATTAAATTTTATTAGAGAATAGACCTGTAGTTGAGAGTTCTATTGGTGTAATCAAGAGTGTTTTGCAGTTCCACTGCACCAGAATAGGCTAAGGTAAAGCTTAACAAATCCAGTTTTGATTAAATTGCATGATAAAAGTCCACCAAAATAAAATAACGCTCCTTTATTCTATTTGGAGAATCACAGTGCTGAAGTCAGCCTAGAAATTTTATATTGACTTACATATTTTAATTAAGATTAGATAATATTCCTAATAAAAGCTTGGGTTTCATCCTATAAGACATCTTCAGGGCTTCATTCAAGAGAAGATTACTCTAATTTGAGATACTAAATTTCTTTTAATATAATATATGAAGGGCTTAGTGGAAGATAGTCATAAGCCACCATTTTGTCATTTTTGAGATATTCATACCGTTGCATTTTTTAAATATCCCTCTTTAATACCCTACAAAGAAGTTCCTTGATTTTACAATAGTTGACTGTACAAAATAAGTGCAAGTTCTCTACTTGGCCACCTAGTTAAGATTTGAGAAGTAAGATAGTCATAAGCCACAGCAAAATGGCGTCGAAATCTGGAGTGAATGATATTTCTTTGGTGTTCAAACGACTTCTACGAATAGGGGAGCTGAAAATGAAGAGTCTGATTCTTTTTATGATTCTTAGCACCCAGTTCTAGCTCTAATTACAACAAGAAAAGAGTATAGACATATTTTAATATGCATAACCTATTTTGTGGCTTATGACTATCTTCCACTAAGCCCTTCATATATATGTGTAAAATATGGAAGATCGTAAAGACATTTACACTCTTATAAAGGGTTGCGAGTCAAAAATACTTGTCTCCAAATCCTTAATTGAGGGAAACTAAAAAATTTCCTTAAATGGAGAAAACAAAAAAATTTCTGGAAATCCAGAATAATCCCAATGGAAAGAAATGAATTCAATCTCGTGTTATTTAAAAAAAATCGTTCCCGTTTTTTTTTTTTTTACCCCTGTTAGATCTCATTTACTGGTGTCTAGTCCAGGGGCCAATTTCCTGTTTTAGGGATGAGCGGTTCTTGATAATGAGAGAATATTCCTTTTCTCTCTTCAATTTCGATCTTTGATAAAACAAATATGTTCTATAATTGAACAGTATTTTGTTTGTTTAATCCATAGGATATAATAATAATGAATAATGGCGACATCAATGTCTCCGTCAATCAACGTCCTTAAGGCGGTATTAATACTAAATGTCCATCAGGTAATATACCCTGTATCCTAGAGTATACTAATAATAATAATTAATAGGATGGACTGTACGTCTATGATTAATGTTTAGTGGAATGGAATTAAATGCGGACAAACAGAAAAACTAATAATTAGCAGTCTAATAAGAGTTCTGAAATTTTCGTGGGGATAAAAACGTTGAGATCAGGCAGATAAACTAGGTTAAATAGCTTTTTTTGAAATTTATTATTCATGAGGGATGCGGTAATTATTACCGTTCAACAGTTTTGATTAAAGCTTATTATCTAGTGTTATATGGCGTTTAATGAAAAATAATGAATGGGGTGTGTATCCCGGATTAGAAGGCTCCATTACTCTAAATTGAATGTAATTCGAAGCTTAAGTTTATAATTGGGTGAGATTTCGTTAAGCCAATCTGAAGCGTTGAGCTGATTATCATTTATTTTAAAAATTTAAGATTAAAAGAAAGAATGTAATTGTTTTTAAATTAAGCAAAGAAAAGTTGGGAATGTTTCAAAAAAAAAGCTATGAGCTATTTATAAAAGGAAGGAGGTAAAAATGTACCGTTTGTTGTATTTCTACTTGGAAAACCAAAGATTTCATTCCACAATATTCGAAATTAGTTGCAAAGTTCATCAACAGATTGTGCTGCAGGAAAAACTAATAAAGAAATAAAATTCTCTGGTTTCCCTTGTAAATTACAGTAAATAGTAGAACAAATTTAACAACGGATACCCCAAATTTGAATTAAAAAAAAAAAATAAAAGAGAAGGCTTAACTTAAGAATTTTTAATCCTTTATTTTGATCTTGTCGTTTAGTTTTTTCAGCAGCACCATCTATTGGTAAATTTCGCAACTAATTTTGCAAATTTTAGGGAAAGAGAGGTTTAATTATTTGGTTTCTCAAGTACTGCACCAAAATATTTCGCTTCTCTTTTTTTAAATATATCATTTATTCATGAAACCGCTTGTATTTAGTTAGATGACAAAAAATAGATCAGTTCTTTAAATACTTTCTAAAATAGAATTAATGGGAAAAAAGTTTGGTAGACAACGTAGTCTTCTTCTGTCCTCGCCATTATTAATCCCGCGGTGCGGGATCGGCGGACCTTACCCTCCCTCTCCACTCTCCTCTATCTAGACGACAACGTAGTAATACTGCGAAATGACTTTTTTTTTTAATTTTTTCGGTATCTGAGGCTTTGTAGACTTTAAACGATCATTAATTATGTTTTAATCTCTCTTCTGTCAGACCTGACACTTTTTGGTTGCTATGAGGAGTAGCTTTCATGAGAATAATGCAGAGGTGGGTTCCCGTTTCCTTCCTCAGGAAGAGGCATTTCAAATAAAGTTGGATAATTTTTAAAGTGAAACTTTATTTTGATCGACACAAATTTTTTCGTTTCTCTATCAGCATGTCGCGTTACAAGCCATGACGTCAAAGGCCGTGACGCTACAAGTTATGACGTCACAAGCCATGATGACAAAATTAGAAAAGTTGAAATTTAATATATATGACGAATTATAAAAAAATAATTGTGAGATTTAATTTTTCAATTGAAAAAATATAATTTTTAAAATAATTTAAAATGATTCAAATACTAAATAAATATTGTTCTCAGTTTTTAACATGCCTCTATTGATTTCTCATTTTCCAATTATTAAGTTAAGATTAAAAACGCGATTTTAATACCCTTAATTGAATAATTTTCTGAAACTTAAATAAAAATGCCTGGACCCCACAATAGATATATTTATTTCAACGGTTATTGTAAAAGTCTTAAATGGCCTAAGTTGCCGAAAAGACCGTGTGAATGTGTGTGTGTGAATCTGAGTGTGAATGAGAAAAAAAGTGTGAATTAATTTTCTGAAAATTTTCAGTTAAAAGCCTACGATCCGAAAAAAGTTTCACTTGCATCGTGGTTTCATAAAACCACACAATGTTTTTTTTTGCCATGAGGTGGATTTGAAATCGAGTTGTCTTCAACTCAGGAGTATAAGCTTAATTGCTTTATCCTCTCAGCTAATTACCTCCGCCTATGTTTTAATACCATATTGAAATTTGTCACATATTGAACCTCTCGGTCTTGACGGTGATGGGACATATGATGGAATATATTTTTTTTGGAATGGGTGCATAAGGTCCGAAGACCTATAATGACCAGTGGTCAGGAAGAATATAGTTTAATAAATAAATAAAGGAGAAGCATAAAAGGGGGGCTCAACTGCGGGAACTGACAAGATGTCTGTTGAGATTAGACTTGAAAGACTGAAGATTGTAGGGTGTTCCGTGTATATGTTGCATTGGGTGGGATAATTGATTTTAATTCGGCTTTGTCTAGTCAACGCGATAATAATTTGTCCGATAGCTATGCAATTTTTAATTAAAAAACGGTGTTTTATCTTGAAATTCTTCAAAGTCCTTGTTTGTAAATAAATTAAATAAAATACAGGTGTATGATATATAAAGAATTTCAATTAAATTAAACAGTAAAAATGATATAAATATTTGACATCCTTTGTTTTCATATTTAATATTTATTTCCTCGATGAAGCTTTAGGCCCTTCTTCCTTCCTTCCATCCTTTATTCCTTTTCAAAAGTAATTAGAGGGAAAATAAATATTTATTACTCTTTTCTCTCTCTCTTTCTCTTTATTGTTTATCTCATCTCATCTTCAAAGCTAATCTTTTATTTACATTTGTTTTTAAAAAATATTTTCCAGCCAATTAATTTATAATCTTGCTTTGAAAAACATACGTGATTGGTTAATGAATATTACGTCTTCAAATGAGGGAGAAAGAAAATTTGTGTTGAATTACGGAAACCAACATCTCGGAAAGAGTGAAGAAAGCCGCCACTCTTTTTATTTCCGGTAAGAAAATTACTTTAGAATTGCAAAATAATGTTTAGTGGGACTTTAATGGTGTTTATGTTCCTTTTATATCGACTGAATTCCTTCTTCACTTTAGCGATCAAAGCGAAAAGAAGGCTTTTAAACTTTTTTTTTTTCTTTCAAGGAGCTTTTTTATCTACTTAATAATTACTACTAACCCTTAGTTTAGTTTTTATATATATGATAATTACTTATTAGACATTCTAGTTTTTTATACTTATAAAAAAAAACTAGAATGTTATATATTTGGATACCAAATGGAATAAATAAATATAACTGGACCACCAGATACCATTTATTGCAATAGTAGTGAGCCTAAAGCCCGGTAGTTAGGCAGCCCAAATGCCAGCTTGTCTGTGTGAGAAATACCTTTTTCAAAGCAGACAATAGGACCATTTTTAACAAAAGAATATCCTTAAAAAATTTTTAATATAAATTTCATATCGAAATAAAAAATTTCTTAATCTGAATAAAAAGAAGTTTGTTAGCGTGTGTCATTTGGGCTGCCTAACTACCGGGCTTTAGGCTCAATACTATTACAATAAATGTTATATGTATATCGTATTTAAATAATGAATATCGTATAAAATCTATGACCTAAAATGCCGAAAATCTCTATAATAATAATAATAATCCTCCCCATTATTTAATGAGTTTTATTTATATAAACAAAAAATTTAATTATGGAAAAAAAAAATTGTATGTGGGGAAATTTTTTTTTTTAATATATAAAAGCATAATATTGCCATAAATGTTGACTTTAGCTACAAATTTTCGCGTCGAATCTTAAAAAATTCATATGAAAATATTTTTAATAATATTTGGAATGTTAAAAAAAAAAACTTAAATTCCTTTTTTTACGAGTCAGGTATCTCTTTATATATAGAGGGAGAAATGGGGGGGGGGGGGGGGCGGCACACGTCACATTCCTTGCCAGGACTTTTAATTATCTCCCCCAGGCTGAGGAATTAAACCTTGGGCAAGATCGGGGATTTGACTCCCACACCCACCTGTTTTTGTTACACCCCCTGCCTGTTTTTTTTTCTTCCCCTTGCTCTCTTTTATGTTGTCACGCAACTTTGAAATTAGTCTTTCTCCAAGCAAAGATTTATGATTCGAGCCGGGTGAAACAAAAAAGAAAAAGAAAAACAGAACCAATCATTCTTTTGTGTAATAAGGAAAACGAAGTTTGAATATTCAGCAAGTGTGTTTTTTTTTTTTTTTTTTTTATTTTATCTCATCGATCTTTTTTATATCACTCTTGCCCCTTGGAGTAGAGTCACTACTCTGGCATAATCTAAGAATCTAAGAATCGATTGTAAATAAGAAGTTCGAAGGATAATTTTTATTTTGAAATTCCCTCCGTTTATTTACCCGATGTGGTTTTGTGCAGAAGACACACACCTCAAACCCAACCCGCCTCTACCCGTAGCCCCGTGAAGTTACTTTATTTCCTATCTCTAACTCCTCCTTCTCCTGTTAGTTTCTAACTAGTGAACTAATCCTTATTTCTGGTTCCACCCGGTTCATTTTATCAAACCTCTTCTAGGGAGGATGAATTGAATTGAGTGAAATAAATAGGGATGGGACCTAATAAAGATTTTACTACACCCGTAGATTTATTATTATTTATTTATATTTTCAGTCACGTTTCGAGAATTTTTAGAATACATCTTCAAAGAAAATTATATTAATTTTAATAAGATTTAAACTTTCGACCGTTGGTTCTCGTTGAAACATTTTGTAAATTAAAATTAAATATACAAATTAAACACTAGGTTATTTGTTTCAAAGGTTTTATTAATTAAAAATTAACACTTGATACGTATTTCGACAATTCCTTGTCATCATCAGAAGTGAAATGATTACATTCTAATCTTCTGATGATAACAAGGAATTGTCGAAATACGTATCAAGAGTTAATTTTTAATTAATAAAACCTTTGAAACAAATAGCCTAGTGTTTAATTTGTATATTTAATTTTAATTTATATTAATTTTATTGATTTATTTTAATAAAATTGTATACTCAAATAAAATATCTATAATTTCAATTTAATTATAAGGCCAGAGTCAGAGGGTGATGGGGGTGAAGCCGTTTGGACGATTTTTCCTTACAAATGAATAAATATTTAATAATTTTTCTAGTACGAGGTTTATCTTCAAGTTTCCTTAAACCCTCGGGACTTGGTGTAGGGGTTAGCATGCTGGCCTTCTGTACCAAGGGTCGGGGGTTCGCATCCCCTCTCATGCGACAATTTAATTGGCTGCCAAAGAAGTGTTAGCCGAAGGTGAACAAGGGAGTCCAGGGGGTTTTCCCACTTGTTTTTAAAAAAACCTGGTGTGACTGGCGCACAGCACACAACTTTCTCTTACATTCGGTAATCGAAAGTTGTGTTCTGTGCTTGTCTCACCAGATTTTTTGTGTCGACATATATTTAGTTCCCGACAGTACGGAACATATGAATTCAGATGTAAAATTTATAAGTATGGGAAAATATTTATATTTTGTTACCATGGCAACCATTTCTCCTATCTTTCCTATGGAGTACAAGAGTAAGTGGTCTTCAGAAGATTTCAATCACAAAATAAGAATATACAATTTAAAGAGAATCTAAAATATAATTGATTTTTAAATTTAAAAAAAAAATCGTTGGAGCGAATTTTGAGAAAATCGAAAAAAACTGAAAAACTACATCAGTAAAGTACTAGTACTTTTGGGCCGATTAGGTTCAAAAGCTTCGTGTCACGTCTCAGGGGGGTGTTTAACTTAAATATAAAATTTAAACCTTCTAGCTCTTTTCGTTCTTGAGATATTTTGTTCACAGACAGACAGTCCATGTCGCGAAAACCACTTTTTTGGATTCAGGGGACCTCAAAACGTGTATATCCATCGAATTTTTGACATGAATCCAATACCGTACTTTCTCTCTATATATATTAACATATATATAGAGGTAAGAGAAAGTAAAAAATCATCACCCCAAAAATTGTGTGTCGAAGATGTGGCAAATTTAAGAAAGCCCAAATAACTTTTTATGTAAAATTTTTTTTAAATAGAGTAAGCCTCTAAATTATATTTCCCTATATTTATTTATTTATTTTTAAATATTTTAGAAGGGGATGGGGAGTTTATGATCATAATATACCTTGATATGGACCTGCTAGTATCTATATATATAATTCCCCATTGTCCGTCTGTCGGTCTGCCACAGTCTATTTGTGCAACTTCACTTTAGAACTTCGAAACCGAATTTTATATGCTTCAAGGTCTAATAACAAGTCAGAATTATTTATTAAAACTCCATCATGAAGTTAATAGAAATAAATCTTCAGTGTGCCCGAGATTTATCTGTTGGTCACCCCTTATTTAAACAAACGCTAACGATTCATAGATATATTAGAATTATTCAACTAGATAGTTCATAAATTAATTTATTTTTCTTTTATTCATTTATCATTTATATATCATGATTAAGAATTTTAATATTTTATATATAAATATTGATTTTCTTTGATTGATTCAAGGTCGAAAAAGAGAGAAGTCGGCATTAAGGCGCCTGGATCTATTTATTTATTTATAGCATTGTATATTTTATTAAATAAAAATTTGCGTTGTTCATTTACCTGTGCCTTGCTAGGATGAGGTCCGCCCTGGAACTCGATGGTGCCATAAGCGTCTGTGGGTGAGGGTTGTGTATGTTTGGTGGGCGACCAGAGTTCCCCTGTAAGCGGGCCACCCGCCAGACCCACCGTCTGGCTCGAGCAGTCCGCCCCCGAGCCGCAATGGAAAGTAAGCGAAAGACCGCAGCAGCATCTGTAACAAATATATAACACCGATTATTTTAATATATCAAAAAACTGGTACCATTCGGCAAGAGAAAGTTATGTAGGCCTACTGTGCTTGTCACATCAGATTATTTGTGTCTAGCTTTCCGCAGTACATTATATAGAATTTTTTTTTATATTCCACCCTTTTAGCCTCTGGTCATTGGGAGATGCGCAACTATTTCCCATATCCTTCCAATGAAGTTCATGTACAGAAGATTTTTTTTTTAATTTCAAGTCAAAAAAAAAAAAAATTTGAATTATTTTTTCCTCAATCAAACATTATATAAAGTGCCTATAGACTGTATTAAGAAGATTTGTAGAGTAGGGTGAATTTGAATCAATAAATATCTATAAGGGGATGTGTGAGCCGAGGGGGATCAAATTCTATATAAAACTACAAAGTTTTCTTTGTTTGTAGTGAAATATATTCACGAAACGAAAGATGGAGATACAGGCTTGTAGAATGTATTTTTTTTTTTTTTTTTTAGGCATTTCTATTTAAGCCATTTAGTATCCAAAAGAATTTTTTTTAATTATAAATAAATAGGGGAGGCAAGTGCAGAAGAAAGCACTGGCAATAAAAAACAAATTCCACCTCCAAAAATCACTATAACACTGATAAGAGATAAAAGTTTAAAAATATTTTCTATTATTTAATAATAATTTCTTATTAAATATTATAGGAAAACTAAATTCTCTGTTAGGGTGGTGAGGAGGGAGAGAAAGTAATCCATTTGATTAAAAGTAAAAATTTTACAAAAAAAAAATTTTATTTTTAAAGAAAAATACTATTTTGTTTATTAGAAGGGGTGACTTACACCCTTTCTCACCCTCCCCCCTGGGGTACAAGACTTAATCATATAATTAAAAATTGGATAATTTAATAAGTATTAGTTGAGAGAAAAAAAAATTGAAAAAAAAATTTAATTCGTATGAAAATATTCATTACCTTAATAATCGGATGACCAGACGGGGTGTGGTGTAATGAGGTTGGGGGATGAACGTCTTATTTGCACAAATCACAACACAATATAAAATAAACTAACACACACACACGAGAGAGAGAGAGAGTGGAGCTGAACCGAATGACTCATGGCTCTCGACTGGAATAAACTAAAAGAGAGACCGCCTGGCAGATAGGCAACAAACAAACAGGCATAGATAGGATCGCATTGCTCTCTGAACGACCAAGAATTAAAATTCTCTATTAAAAAAAATTCTATTTACTTGCAAACTAACGGGGATTTATACTGTTGGGAATAAATTCGAAATTAAATAACTATTAAAAGACTCACTTGATAAACCCACCATTAAAACTCACTGCAATTTAAATAAAATACTTCCAAGTGTTATTTTTTGTATTTATTTATTTATTAGGGATAAATTTGAATTAAAATAATTTTTAAATGACTTATTTTATTTACCCACCCCTATTACCAATAAATACTTATTTTTTATTAAGGTTTTTTACTTCCTCTTACCTCTATATATGTTAATATATATAGAGAGAAAGTATTGAATTCATGTCAAAAATTCGATGTCGAGATTTTGACGGATATACACGTTTTGAGGTCCCCTGAATCCAAAAAAGTGGTTTTCGCGACATGGACTGTCTGTCTGTGAACAAAATATCTCAAGAACGAAAAGAGCTAGGATGTTGAAATAATATTTTTTAGTTAGTCACCCCCATGGGACGTGACACGAAGTTTTTGAACAAAATCAGCCAAAAAATACTAGTACTTTACCAATGTACTTTTCCAGTTTTTTTTTAGATTTTCTCAAAATTTGTTCAAAGGATTTTTTTTTTAATTAAAAAATGAATTAATTAAATAATTAAAATGTTTATTCTAATTTTAAATCTTCTGAAGACCACTTTACTCTTGTACTACATAGAAAAGAAATGGTTGCCATGGTAACAAAATATAAATATTATTTTACATCTTGAAAATCGAATATACCCTACTGACGGAAAATAAATAGATGACACGAAAAATCTGGTGTGACAAGCACAGAACACATCTTTCGATTACAGAAGGTGAGAGAAAGTTGTGTGCTGTGCGACATCACACCAGATTTTTTCGGCATCGGATGCCATTTAGACCCCGTCCCTATTTATTTAAATTGATTGGTATCCCATTATCAATAAATAAAATATTTTGATTTATTTTTTAAATAATAAAAATTATCGCGCACGCATAAAATGAATTTTCAAGAGAAATACACGTTTTTAAAGTCTCTTCTATATAAGAGAAATAATCTCCCATTGATTCAAATTTTATATTTGCTTTCTTTACACGGAAATTTTTGGTTAAAAATATTAATTTTAATTAAAAAATCTGGTGTGACTGCATCTTTTCACTTCTCATAAATTTTGTCTTATCTTTAACGGTTACCGAGAAAAATTTTAAATAATAATCACAAAAATTGAATTTTGAATGGAGGGCATAAACTGTTATATGCAACTAAAGATTGTATAAAATGTCACTAACTTACTCCAGGTTATTTTAAATTAATTCTTCGGATAGGATGATGCCTAATTGTTTTTTTTTTTACCTTAAAAAGAACGAATAAAATTTTTTATGAGGTGATTAGTGAAAATAAGAAAACGGGAAAGATAATAAAAGAGCAAAATCAAATATAAATGGATATAAAATGGATTCGCAGGTAGTAATTGATTTTAATGGGATTTTTTTTTTAGAAGGAAATCATTTTATTTAGGATTATATATAGATAGGGATAATAAAGGAAGTTTAAGGGTGAACTCACTCCTGGCTGATTAAAAATCTAAACAAATGAATAAATAATAAGAGAGGAATTTTTTTATAGAAAATACCATCATTTATACTAAGAACCAGGGTGTAAGATTTTAACGAATGTATTGGGATGCAAATTATATACGGTACATAGCTATTAAATTAATGGCTGGTTTCTTCAGATAGAGTCAACTTGCCAACTTATCCGACAGATAGCAAATCACCGATATTGTAAACAAGAATACCCTTAACGTTCAAGTTAAAAATGAGTTTTTTCACATATAATTACCTATCTGTAGTATAAGGAGAGTTTTGTGAAGTTAATAAAGACATCATTTATAAAAATTACCAAAAATTAAAATTAATTAAAATATAAAAAAAATCATTTGGCAAAAAATTTGAAAATTTCTAAAATAATAAATGAACGATGTTGTGCACGAAGGAACCAAGCGTCATTAACTTAAATCTGAGATAAGAGGCATTTTATTTGCACAATTGCCCGTGACCCGTGGCTCAGAGAGAAGACTCTAGCTTCTCGGACCGGAGTTCCCCGAGTCCGCTTCCCGTCCCAAGCGAGAAAAATTCATTTCATTTGATTACAAATCATTTAAAATAAAATGGGGGTCTAAATGAGTGCCAAAAAAGACCTAAAAAAAAAATTGCACAATTGTAAATAAAACTAATAATGTTGTGATTTAAATAAAGAGGTAGATCTCTACAAGATGGCGGTCTAATCTCAATTTCGATCATAATGGCGCTTGGTTCCTTTATGCATAACATCGTCCAAATAAACAAGGCTTGTGTTTCCAAATTCACCTAGTTAAGACTTATACCGAACTTTGGGTCTTAGTTAACTACGAACTATTTAATCAAATGATTAGCTAGAACAGATAAGGGGGCCCACGGGGCGTGGTGTAGAGGTTAGCGTGCTAACCTCATATACTAAACGTCGCGGGTTCGAACCCCAGACAGTCCGATGATTTTATTTAAGCCATCTGGATACCAGATGGCTTAAATAAAAATGCCTGGACCCTAATATATATTTAAATTCATAAATAACGGTTATCGTAAATGTCTTATATGGCCTGAGCTGCCGAAAAGACAGTGTGAATGTGTGTGTGAGTGTGAGTGTGAATGAGAAAAAAGTGTGAATGTTTTAAAAAAAAAAAAAAAAAAACAGATAAGAGGTATAATTAGTTAACTACACCTGAAAAAAACAGTTATTGGTATTTTTATTTACTTATTTATTTTATTTAAGTCTTTTTGGCATTGAAGGCTGTTTAGACCCCGTCTCTATGTATTTCAATTGTACTTTTATTTAAAATGAAGTCAGAGGCCAATTAGTTCAAATGATTGCATTTTCTAGGTTCGTTTCCCCGTCACTGAGCAATTCTCTTTCAAGTGATTGATTGATCAGAAAAAGTCAAAATATAAAAAAATCATAATTGATTTAATTTTATCCCCCTTTTTCTTTTCAACAACCAATAAAAAAAACAGCCGTATGGGATTATTAATGAAAGCAAATTATAACAATAATGAGAGTGCAAAATCAAATTCATGGGAGAAACTGTTTCCTGCCACCTGGGGGTGGAAGCTTCCCCCTTTGCTCCCCTTCCCGTTCCTCGGGAGAATTTGATCTAATATGAATTCAGAGAATTTTAAATTCTTTGCTGATGAGATTTTTATAAAATAAAATGCGACATCTGGTAGATGTGCGAAAAAAATGTGAGGCGATGTAATAAAAGTTTCACTTTAAGGGGGTTCAGGAGCGACGTCTAAACGTACTTAAAAAAAACTAGGCTATTATAAGGAATTTTTCAATGCGGTTTTTTTTTAAATGAATTAAATTCATAAGAGATTATTGGGACATCGAGCTATAATTTTTTTAATGACTTAGTAAAAAATTATCGTAATTAATTTTTTTGTTATCAAGCAAATACAAAAAAACAATCTGTCCCAATAATCTTTAATTTTTTTTAAATTTAAAAATGAATTTATTGTTAATATTAATCACATATTAATTAAGAAATTTTTAAAATAAGCTTAGATGATTTATTTAAAAACCAACTGTCAAATTAGTTAGGCATTCTTGCAATAGATGGCTGGCTAGTCTAACAGCCGATATAGTATTAGCCTATATCTGGCCTATATTTATATATTTTTATGCTTTCATAAAAGATACATAATATATAATAACATTTATAAAGTATTTATTGTTAAAAGATCAATGAAAATCAATCAAATATTATTAGCTACCATTCTGACATCTCTTAGCAAATTTTTGAATTACTTGATTTTTTGGGCATACTTTTTATCACACACTACGCCATCTTATCGGGAAAATCATGCATAACACCTTCGCTCCTGTTCCGCCTTAATAAATTTTGAAGTTGCATGTCTATAGATGTATAAGTTTTAAATAAATGAAATACCAAAGCAGTAGAAATTATCGAGACAAAGTTAGGAGAAAAATGACCAAGAGAAACTATTTGCTCAGACATCTAGTCTATACTCAAAATATGTAAATTAGATTAACGTGAGAGAATAATTTGGTTAACAATTAGCCCTACGACTTCATAATTCAATATAGGCATACACATTTTTTTTTTATCTTATTGCCAAAGTGACTGGTCCTTAATTGTTCAACCAATAAACATTCCTAAAAACTGTAAAGCCTCTTGAATAAAGCTGTTAATTATTAAAATTTTATAATTGATTAAAGAAACTATGGCGAGTTTAATAATCCAGAATCCCACAAGAGAGAGAGAGAGAGAGGGAGAGAGTTAACAAGTTGAGTTTGAGTGTAGGTGGATTTAAGAGTGAAGAAGCAGCAGAGGGGTGTCGGATTTATTATTAATTCAAAACTTTGAGAAACAGGCGAAGTTGTCTAATTTAACCAGGTGTATTTTACCCTTAAATTCTATATAAAATTTCAAAATAATTGCGTATATTGACGCTTGTACAAGTGAAAAAATCTGGTATGACTCGTCACAAATAATTCTACTTTCAATTACCGAAGGTAAGAAATTTCAAACTATTTACATATGGACCGTTTATTTTGAAAGTGGTGTAAGACCATTTTCTATTGTTTCGAGAAAATGAAAGGTTAACATTTCTGTTTTTTTTTAATCTATTTACCGACCAATTTTCAATTGTACAAAACATGGGAAGTTTTTAAGAAATTTACCACTAGCTAAATATACATAGAAAAATTACAATAATTTAAGCATAAATTGATTTCTCATTTTTTTAAAAAATGGACTTACATCACTTTCAAAATAAACGGTCCATATACGTATTTAGTTTCCGGTAGTAGATGAGAATTCAAGATGTAAAATTTATAACAAATATTTATATTTTAGAAAATGAACTATAATACGAGTATCTTTATTTTTGAAACAGATAATATATAGAATAAACACCGTTAAAAAATAGGCTTTTTAGTTTTTTCAAAATTTAGACCGTTTCGGTTAAGGGGTTCATCAGAAAATGACTAATATTCAAGTTGTCAACATATTAGGGCCCCTTAAAAGGGGCGTTGCCTTCTCTCTCACTTATAAACAACGAAGAGGAGAAGGGGACATTGGGATAAAGGTAATTTCTTGAGGAAGAATATCTACTTTAAGGATTTATTAAAAACATAGAGTTTAGGGATTTTTTTCTAAGTTCTGAAGAAAATATTTTTTGTACTTTTCATGTTCAATTATGAGTACAATTATTTATTTAAAAGGAGCTTGGCTTTAGGTCTTAAGTCTCTTTTTACTACGGATATCTATATCTACAAGCAAGCAGAAATTTGTCCCTGTCCAGAAAAAGTAATAAAGGGATTTCAAAGGTCAAAAATAGTAGGCCTATTCCTCCAACGAACGATGCAGCAGGGAGATCTCTTTGAGCCAAGCATACCAGGACGGAAGGGATCTTTTAGCTTTAACGAGATCCATGGATAGATTCCTGTAGGTCCTGTTGTCATGGAAATTCTATCTACCTATATCCCTTATATAATTTATTGAATCAAGTTTTTTAGTTTTATTTAATTCCAAAATAAAGATTATTATTATAATATGAATATTAACGATAATTTCTTCGCCTTAATCCCGGGGTGCGGGGTCGGCGGGAATGGTTTTTTGCGACCGGGAAGGAATAGAAAAGGCCGGCCCGTCGCACGGTCTGAAGCCTTTGAAAGAAAAAGTAAAAAAAAAAAAATGGCTTCCTAATGTTATTTAAAATCTATCTATCGATTCTTAGAAATTGTTGTATCAACAGTTCTATTTTCGTGTTAATTGCTGACTAGTTGAACGCCAATTAACCGGTCATCATGATTTTTGTTAGGGTTGGTCGGTGTTTCGTGACTTTTCAAGATATAATTACCCCGTAGTGTCTTCAAATAGAAGATCATTAGCAACACAATAAACAAAATGCTTTTGTTATTGACAAATGTTTTATTAATACAACTCTAAATTTTCTCTCAAAAAAACTTTAGGTAATGTATTTTTTAAATAATTGAAAAGATATGCACGTTTTTAAACGTCAGAGTCGTTACGCCCTTTTTATAGCCTTAAGTGTCTTCGCGCTGGGAAGATAAAAACAAAATAAATAAAGAAAAATGATTGTCTTTTGATGCGTTCCAATTATTTAAGTTGTTTCCTTTTTTTATTATTTAAAAGAGACCGAGAGGAAAGGAAGGTCCATTAAGTTGAAGAGCCCTTAAGGGATGCTGCTGGTGCATCTTGGAAGAGGAATTCGAAAATTTATCAAGTTGTAAGGAAACCCAAACATCAAGTTCAATCCTAACTTCTAATCTATTTATTGATGTATTTTTTTTAACTTAGAGTGTCTAAATATAAAGCTGTTTAAAATTATTCCTCAATAGAATAGTTTTTATCATTATTTAGGCAAACATTCTCCATTTTATTGGAAATTTCTACCGGAATCATTGTTTATTTATTTACTCAAGCTATAATACTTTTACACACGCAGATACACACCTAAAACCCAATATGACTCTTGTAGTAGCCATCTATCGGCACCCTGTGAAGTTAGTTACATAATTTCCTATTTTTAACTCCACTTCCATTCTCTGCTTAAAAAGGTCTCTTGTCCTTAGAGCATTCTCCAATAAATTATTATTATTATTATTATTGTGTTAATTTCTAGCGAATGAACTAATCCTTTGTTCAGTTGCATCCAATTCGTGCACGCAGACACACCTCAAACCTAAAATGACTCTTGTCGTAGCCATCTATCGGCACCCTGTGAAGTTAAATCATTTCCTATTATTAACTCTACTGCCATTGTGTTCATTTCTAGCTAATGAACTAATCCTTTGTTTTGTTTCACCCAGTTCGTGCACGCAGACACACACCACAAACCCATTGGACACTTGTCGTAGCCATCTACCGGCACCCTGTGAAGTTAAATAATTTCATATTCAATATATCTAACTCCACCTCCTGTGTTCATTTCTAATTAATTCGTTGTTAGTTCCTTCCAGTTCCTTTTATTTTCCATCTTCGGGACAATGTCCTAGTTTTAGGAGGGACTCACAGCACCGGCTTGCTTAAAATCTCCTAAATATAAAATATTTAGTAGAAGACTAGTGAGAATGGTGCCCCTCGTCGGTGTTTGAATTTTTAAGGTTTTTGTAAATTTCTACTTAGGCCTATATAAATTTTTCTTTTTTTTTTTTGCAGTGCTCTGGATAAATTGTTGATAAAAATCGGAGATGAGTTATTTTTAACCCCCGACATTCGTTAAAATAATAATTTCCCTCTGATGGCAAATGATAATAAATAAATCTTTTTTTCCCATCAGCCCCTTCTCTGGTTATTTAAAAAAGAAAATAAAAAAGTTTTGACATTTTTTTAATGATATTGGGATTAAATTAATCCTTTTTTCTTCTTCTTTGACACGTAATTAATTAAGAGAGATTGTTTTTTATCCGCTTATACTTTGAGGTTAAATACATGGATTAAATTTAATATCATGTTTAGATATAAGAGTTTAATAGTTTTCAAATGTTTTGAAAAAACTAGTAAAGTAGGTTAAATTTTTATCTAGACAATAAATTTTTTCTCGAGACGGGAAATTAATCACTAATCTTTAGGTTGGCAAGGGCAGGATCAGGAATATTGATTTATAGGGGAAAAGCTACTTCTAAGACAACAGTTCCGTCGGCTAAGCGTTTTGGTTGCCTAAGCTCAAGGCTACACTCTTGATCACATCAGGTATTTGTGGTTCCGACTGTACTGTTTTTATATAGGTGAAATTTAACTTCAAAAATAACACAAGTTTTCTTAAAAACAAGTAACTTTTTTATTCTCTTACTCAAAACTTTTCGTATTGGTTAACAAGTAAACTTAACTTAATAACGAAAAAGATCCAAAGCTCTTAAGGAGAATTTTTAATTATATTCAATAGTCTACGTACGGTATGTCTAAATATCTACTATTTAAAAAATAAGGAAGTGCGGTCCAGAAACATTATGAAATAATAACATCAATTAATTCTTTGTAAAATCATCACATTCTGTTTTAGCAAGTTCAATAATAAAGTTAAAAAGGTTTAATTTGTAAAAGTAGGCTTATAATAGGTAATTTATATTACAATTAAAATATTTTATGTACCGGTAATTAGAAATTCCTTTATTAATGCCGATTTCTGAAATAATTATTTATTCATGAGTGTTATGTCGAGTAACGAAACTTTGAATAATAATTATTATTATTAATAATTAATATATAATTAAAACCAAATAATGACTATTATTATTGTATATGCTTCTCGAAATTTATTCATTGTTATTTGTTGGTGTGATAGAGAGAGAAAACAATACGACTAAATATAATTGAAATTAGCCTAGACCTATAGAGAAAGGGAACATTCAAGAAGGGAAAAATATCACTATAAACCATAATCTTAATGCTCTAGCTATCAGGTGGGAACTTAATTGTGTTGCTCAAAGTACAGTGGGCGCCACAAGTGCCTGATCCGCTCGAAAGTAGAGCTTTGAACTTAGGCAACCAAAATGCTTAGCTTTTGGCAGTGTTATCTTTTCCCCTTCAGTTGCATGAAAAAAGATGATTTATTTATTTTAAAATTAAAAAAATCCCTGCTAGTTTGTTAAGAAGGGTGAGATCCCTAGACCCTCTAGACACGCTTTTGTTAGATTTCAAACAGTAAAAAATAACAGCCTTTCTTAAAAAGTCTTCTAGTAGTTTCTATTAAAGCATCTCCAGCAAAAAAAAAAAAAAAAAAAAATACAATTTAATTTGACTAAATGGAACTAAAAAGGAATTTTACACTCTTTTTAAATAATTTATGAATAACAAAGGAAAGGAGAATCTTTTTGTTTTCCAATTTCTTCTCTCTTTTCTTTAATTCAAGTAAAATGAGTGAAACACACACAGAGAGAGAGCATCTTTTCAACACAAACAAATTGTCCGGAGACAAGAGAAAATTGCTGCTTTTGTTCCCCCTCGATGTGGCCGACATCGAGATTTCATCTACACATTTAAAAACTCATACAGACACACACATTGTTATATATTGATGATGTATAAGAATGCCTTTTTGATTACCGGGACGCGAAAAAGAGAAGAAAATCGCCCCGGGATTTTTTTTTAAGAGAATGAAATTCTATTAAAAGAACAAAGCGAGGGAGACACATTTTATGTGTAATGACAGGAGACAAATGAAAAATAAAATCGACCCCTTTTGTTAACAATTTCTAAGTCGATACTTGTTGCGCTGCCAAGGAAGAAAAGAAAAAGAATTGTTACAATTTCATTGAAAAATATCTGATGTGACTGGCCTCAGAGCACAAAGTTGTTTTCTGTGCTTGTCACACCAGATTTTTTACAAAATGAGAATATACATTTTAAAGAGCATCTAAAAAATAATTGAATTATGAATTTTAATCAAAAGCTTATTTTAAGAAAATCGAAAAAAAAAACTGAAAAAGTACATCAGGGAAGTCTTTTTGAGAAAATCATTTTGAAGAATTCAGGGGAGGGGGGTCTCAAAACGTGTATTTCAATCAAAATTCCGACAGATTTTTACATGAATGTAATACTTTCTCTATGCCTATATGTATAGGTAAGAGAAATTAAAAAATCTGGTCTTAGCAGTTACACAGGAAACAACTTTCTCTTATTTTCATAATTCAAATTTTTTGTGTTTCGTTGTTTGTAGATGGCCGTAAGGAAAATAAATTTAATTCTAAGGACCGTCAGGCAAAAATAAATATTTTTACGTATTATTTATTATTTATATATCCCTTTATTTGTAGATATTTCGATCCCAGTGATATAGATCTTCAGTACAATCAACAGATGTTTTGCAAATCGTCACTTTCTCCCATCCAATGCTGAGAATGTCTGTTAGTCATGACATAGATTTACGAATATTTGATAGTAAAAAGGTAAGTTTTTAAACTCTCATTTATTTAAACGCTTCAGTTTTAATTAAATAAGCCCATCATGATTCAACTAAGAAAGTATAAATTAAGACTTTTCTTTAATTTAAGGTCTTTTTACGGTATCTAAGGCCATTTAGACTCTAACTCCATTTTTCTGAATAACTGGAAACTAATTAATTGCTTGAAAGGGGAAACGAACCCCTGATCTCTAGCAGAAGAGGCTAGTGTTGTATCACTACACTCTGTTATGGCCTAGAATAAATTCAAATATTAGAACGAATAAAAAATTTATAATTTTTTTTACTAAAATGTTCAAGATAGAAGCGTCTATTTAATTTAAAATAATTTCTTTATCAAAATACAAAAACATACAAAAATCTTTACAAATACCAAAAATAAAATATTTTTTTTTATCAATTTGTTAATTATTTTAATTAAACATTAAAAATTTTAACCAATTATAAATTATTAATTAATAATATTTTTTTTTTTTTATTTAAATTAGAAATTGTAAAATCTTTTTCGTGTCAGAAAACTTTTTAGCAGAATCTAAAAGCGAATGGAAACACAGCTGGTTGCCTATGCTCTCTTTTGAAGGCGAACTTCAAAATCAATACAATCAATTAATTGTCCAACGATTTTTAATTGACTTAAGACATCTTAAAATTTTTTTTTTAATTTTGTTTTTAGGTCTTTTTCGGCATCCGAGGCTATTTAAACCCCGTCCATATTTATTTCAATTGATTAGTATACAATTAAAATTTTTTCGTTCGAACGGGTATCAGAACCTAAAGCTCTACCATTGAGCTAAAGGTAAAGGGTAAATAAAATTGTTTTATTAAATTTGAAAATAATTGAAACTCCGATTACTATGTGAATTTATAACTAGCTAAAATTTTATTTCAAATTTCCAAATTGGAATACCTGGTCAATATTTGAATATTAGAGAATACTGGAGAGAAAGGTTCAATTATTTAGGTTTGGAATAATTGTAGCAACTCTAAACCCTGATCCACTCATATAGATAAGTAATAAAATATACTGTTTTCATATTTTTGTTTTTAGAAATATAAAGCCAAAGAGCAGAGCATTAGAAAGCTAATGTAAAGTTGCGTTTTCAATGTAATACTAGCATATATTAGGATAGAAACAAGAGACGTAATAAAGATAAGATTTCTCTGAGGCAAATGGGATAATATTAACCTCCAGGTTCATAAAATAATAACATTTAATTATGACCCTGGAGAATCTTTTTCGTTTAATTAGGAAAAAAAAATTATCCAGTTAAAAATTTTGCCGTAACTTTAATTGACTAAAGAGAGGAGAAATTAAGGATTTTTTTTTAATCTTCTTTTGGGACCTATCGTAAAGTTATATAGAAGATCCCTGTTAAAATCCTGGGCGTGCGCGATTTTTTCATTAAATAAAAATAGAGCTCTATGGGAAGAATGATTACAAGTTTCTTTTAGTTATATGATAAATGGCTAGATGGCAATACTAGGCTGTTTTTCTTCAAAAGACATGTTACGCTATCAGTGGCTTAAGGTGTACGATTGACTACCGAGTTAATTTAGGCGGCAAGAGATGGCGTTAGTTTTTCCCCATAGGAATACAAGGGATTTATTCCATTTCATTTGAAAGATTCCAGCTAATTAATTAAGGGTAGAAAATCAATTATTTTTTAACACAATGATTACTAATTTAATTATCTATAAGATGTAGAGCGGGTTTTTTAAAAATATCTTTTATATAATGCGATTAATCTAAAAAAAAAAATTTATTTTTTCGAAAATCAATCTATAAGTTGTAGACATTTTAAATAGCATTAATTTTAAAAAAATTTGAGGTCGATAGCTTCAAAATTGTGGCCGCTGGAATCTCCCAAAATTAGCACCCCGAGACGCGCACTTAAAAAATCTGGATATAAATGAATGCAATAGTCTAAATGATATCAAAGTAAATCATTTATTGAATTCTTCCCTTTGGAATTGTTAAAGTCTTTAGCTTAAGGGCAAAGGGGTTGAAATAGGAAAAGTGTTTTTAATTAATTAACTTCACCAAAACTTTAGAAATTTCTCAAATTCTATCTAATAAAAGCAAATTAAGATTCTATCATTTCTTTAAGTAAAGTTTGTTATAAATTTATAATTAATATTATCCAACGCATTTATTTAATACTACTTTAATGAAAATTATAATCTCTCTCACTCTCTTTATCGTTTAATTGTCAGGAATTTTGTTTGAGAATTTATATACAAATTTAATCAAATTAAAATTAAAAATATTCTTTTTTTTTTGTCTAAAATAAAATCCTAAATTTAACTAATTAGCTTAGAGATTATTTTACGAGAAAAAATACAAAACTTTAATGATCTCATTTTAGATAATTTTATATTTAAACTCAATTAACTTCATTAGATCTATATGTAATAAAGATATTATTTGCAACCAGTGAAATCATGGTAGTCAGAAAATTCTTTCGGGTGAGGGGGGTTTGTGGGGGTGACTACCCTCCCTCCCCTATCTCTTTCAAATTAATTCATTTTAAAGGATTATAATTTGTAACAATATCTAAAATTTTAATACTATTTTCTACAAATATAAATTAACTTCTATATTCACCTCATGAACATGAATTGTATTATTAGCAATAATTATTAGTACTGTTTTAATTTTATTTAAGGTGCGCGTCTCGGGGTGCTAATTTTGGGAGATTCCAGCGGCCACAGTTTTGAAGCTATCGACCTAAATTTTTTTTTTAATTAAAGCTATTTAAAACTTATAGAAGCCCTTTTTTTGATTTTCGAAAAAATAAATTTTTTTTTTTTAGATTAATCGCATTAAATAAAAGATATTTATAAAAAATTTGCTCTATATCTTATAGATAATTAAATTAGTAATCATTGTATTGAAAAATAATTAATTTTTTACTGTTAATTAATTAGCTGGAATCTTTCAAATGAAATGGAATAAATCCCTTGTTTTCCTATGGGAAAAACTAACGCCATCTCTTGCCGCCTAGAGTAACTCGATAGTGAATGGTCTTCTAACGGCTTTTCGAGACGCCCACCTTAATTTATAAAGTCAGAATTTATAAAAAAAAAAAGTAATAAATAAATAATATTTCAATAATAAGAATAATAAATATCTCTTGTCCCACTTGTAAGCGATTTCGTGGATTATATTTCCAAACCTAGAGAGAGAGAGATCATTATTTTTTTCTTAATTTCTTCTTATTTTTTGAAAGATATCAAATAATAATATAGAGTGAAAATATTCGAAAAAATTTCTTGCAGAATGACTAAAAAAAAAAAGCCCACGGGGCGTGGTGTAGAGGTTAGCGTGCTAACCTCATATACCAAACGTCGCGGGTTCGGACCCCAGGCAGTCCGATGATTTTATTTAAGCCATCTGGATACCAGATGGCTTAAATAAAATGCCTGGACCCCTATATATATAAATTCATAAATAACGGATATCGTAAATGTCTTATATGGCCTGAGCTGCCGAAAAGACAGTGTGAATGTGAGTGTGAGTGTGAATGAGAAAAAGTGTGAATGTTTAAAAAAAAAAAAAAAAAAAAAAAAACTAGCGCATAATCTGAGATATCGGATAATCGCCATTCAAGAACATGCTGTGAATATTGAATATATTGTAGGGGGGGGGAGGGGTATTAAAAAAAATAGTGATCTATTTGACTGAATTTATTCAGAACACGTTTTCAGCCCCGAACAGTGAGAAAGAAATTGTAAGCATATTCTAAAATTTACATTTTTCTTGATTCTAAGCTTTGAAATTGGCAAAACAAAACTATTTTAGCTCATTTTCGTTTTAGAGAAAGATAGAGATAAATAAGGGGTTATTTATGCATTTTTGAGGCCTGATAGCCAGTAAAATTAATACTATAAAGATAAAAACTTTTTAATAATAATGGCCGAAAAAGACCATTAAAAAAATATTGTTCGGACGCCTGTGGGTCTCAAGATTTAATAATTTCTTCTAAAAGTGAAAGAGATTTGTCAACATCATCCGATTTAAAAAATAAGTTATTTTTACTTTCTCTTACCTATGTATATATGTATATATATATAGAGAGAAAGTATTGGTTTTTAAATATTCGAGAAGTTATATAGTTCAGGAAAAAGATCACAAAATGACTGGAAAAAATTTCCAAAGAGTTAAAAATTGCTTCAGTGTTTTTTTAGGGTTTTGAGAATTTATGCGATCAATGGCGCGAGGTGGCAGCCATGAAGGAACAGTCTCTACAACAATGAAACTTCCAAATTTACGATGTTTCGGTCAAAATTTATTTAACAATCATTTGGACCGAAACGTTGTAAGTTTGAGAGTTCACTGTAGACTCTCAAATTTGCGACGTTTCGTTCCAAATTTATTTGATCATCATTTCCCTCGTAAATTTGAGAGTTCACTGATGTAGAGACTCTCTCTTTCTCTCAAATATGCGACGTTTCGTTGCAAATTTATTTGACTATTATTTGGACCTAAATGTCATAAGTTTGAGGGTTCATTGAGGTAGAGATTCTCTCAAATTTACGACGTTTCGTGTATTTGACCATCATTTGGACCGAAACGACGTAAATTTGAGAGTGCATTTATGTAGAGTCTCTCTCTATCTCAAATTTGCGACGTTTCGTTCCAAATTTATTTGACTTTTATTTGGACCGAAACGTCACAAGTTTGAGGCTTCATTGATGTACAGACTCTCTCTATCTGAAATTTGCGACGTTTCGTTCCAAATTTGACTATTATTTTGACAGAAACGTCATAAGTTTGAGGGTTCATTTATGTAGAGACTCTCTCAAATTTACGACGTTTCGTTTATTTGACAATCATTTGGACCGAAACGTCGTAAACTTGAGAGTTCATTAATGTAGAGAATACTTCTTCCTGGCTGCCACCTCCTGTCATTGATCGCATCGTCAATTACATCCGAAAATTTGAGGATTTATTCATTATAGTCAGTCTAAAACAAACTAAAATACAAATTGTTTGAATAAACATTATTCGTAATGAATGAATATGGGTAATAAAGTTTAACCCGTCCGTAACTTCTCATATGAATACAGTAATTTTAATCTCCTCATTATATAAACAACTACTCAATTTTATCGCTTTTTTTATTCACTTTGATCAAGAGTAAAAAATATTTATGAAAAAATAGAAACCTTTGTTATAACTAGATGCTTTGTGCTACTTCTATTTTTTTAAGGGGGATGAAAAAAAAAACGAAATCAGGAGATGTAGAACGAATGAATGCTTTTTATCATAGAAGCCACTTGAGTCAAAACGCACATAAAACGCCATTAATAACTACACTGATAATGATTTATATACATGAAAAGAGAGAGGGGATAATAACATTTTCATTGATTCATTAAATATTGAAAATTTATTAGAGAGATACGTTTAAAAATATTGCTCATTTTAATTTTACTGCGCTAGTAGATTAATCATCTATTTTCTATTAATAATATTCATATTAGAAAATCAATTTAGAAATTATTATCATCTATTGAAATTTTGTTTAGATAGCTTCTCGTTTGTATGTTTTGATAGAAGAGGGGAAATAAATTGGTATAAATAATTATACTAACGATAAACTGAGAGGATTGGAGTCCTTCTCTCACATCCGATTTCTTTTTGATTAGTTAAGGGCGTTCTTGAATAAATGAGGTACGGTGGGGTATTTTTATCGTATCAGTACTCTAGAACGGGGTTAATTTATGTTGTCATTAAGAGTTCGGATTTATATGCAGTAACAAGACAAAAAGTGAAGAATCAGCAATGCAGAATTTTTTTTTATACATTTCTGATTTAAACAAAAATTTAAAAAAAAAAGAAACATTTCTCATTTATGTAACTTTTTTTTACTTTCTCTTGCCTCTATATATGTTAATATATAGAGAGAGAAAGTATTTGATTTATGTCAAAAATTCGATGTCGAGATTTTGACGGATGTACACGTTTTGAGGTCCCCTGAATCCAAAAAAAATGGTTTTCGCGACATGGTCTGTCTGTATATCTGTTTGTCCGTGTGTATGTGAACAAAATAGCTCAAGAATGAAAAGAGCTAGGGGGTTGAAATTTTATATTTAAGTTAAGCACCTCGATGGGACATGACCCGTAGCTTTTGGACAAAATCGGCCCAACAGTACTAGTCACACCAGATTTTTATATTTAAGTTAGACACCCACCTAGGGCTTGAAAATAAGCTTTTGATCAAAATCGGCCAACGAGTACTAGTACTTTACTGATGTACTTTTTCAGTTTTTTTCGATTTTCTCAAAATTCGCTCTATCGACTTTGATTAAAATTCAAAAATCAATTATTATTTAGATGCTTTTTAAAATGTATATTCTCATTTCGCCATTGAAATCTTCTGAAGACCACTTTTCTCTTGTACTTCATAGGAAGGATAGAAGAAATGGTTGCCATGGTAACAAAATATAAATATTTTCCCACCAGATTTTTTGAGTCGACATATATTTACTTTCCGATAGGACGGTACATTTGATTTCAAGATGTAAAATTTATAAGTATGGGAAAATATTTATATTTTGTTACCATGGCAACCATTTCTCCTATCCTTCCTTATAAGAGTAAAGTGGTCTTCAGAAGATTTCAATGGCAAAATGAGAATATACATTTCAAAGAGCATCTAAAAGATAATATTTTTGAATTTTAATCAAAATAGTTGGAGCAAATTTTGAGAAAACCGGAAAAAGTGCATCAGTAAAATACTAGTACTCTTTGGTCTATTTTGATTAAAAGCTTATTTTCACGCTCTAGGGAGGAGTCTAACTTAAATATAAAATGGGGGCCTGGGGGGTCAAACCCCAATTGATGAAATTAAAACTCTTGGCATGAGGAAACAGAACAGAACACTAACCTCTCAACGAGGGGAGGGGGGATTAATAATTTTAAAATTATAAAAAAAAATCAGGCAAAAATTAATAAAAATTTATTTTATCAATACTTAAAAAATTACCTTTTTGTCTAAAACTTTCCTTAAATTATATTTTATTTATTTATTTATTTTTTTTAATGAAAATCCGAACTCTAATTAATACAATATTAATAGGGTGTCCTTGCCTTTTTTCTTACTACTAAATAAAAACTGAGAAAGTGATCTAGCGCATCAAAAGACAGTATTGATAAATAAATCATGGGGAAGTTCAAAATAAAATAATTCATTAGTGGGAACAAAAACCGGAAAATAAATTTTAAAATGAAAGAGAAAAAATTAGACATCCTCTATTCAATATATTAAAAATATGCATTAATATGCTCTAAAGTTTGTATATATAGTACCTATATCCTAACAATTTATGCTAGTTTAAAATTTGTTTATTTTTCCCATTGAAATAGCTATTACTATTTTAAAAAAATATGATTTATTATTATAGCGTAGGTACTATATATTTTTATAAATTTTTAAATTGGATAACATCAACAAAAATAAAATTGTTTTTATCTACAAACAGCCAAACCAAACAAGTGAGGGTTGGATTTATGAAAAATTTATACTTATGTGTATGTATGTGTGAGTGTACAAGAGTATTCGATAGAAATAAAATGGTGCGGGCAGCATGAGGAAACAGAACAGAACAGAACAGTACAGAACAAACGTAACGTGACTGCACCACAGAGTATATGGGAGTAGGGGGTGGTATCGATCTGGTGACCCTCGTCTGAATCTAGAGCAAGTCGAGGCGCCCAATTCCGAATTGCAACCACCATCGGGGTAATCGCCCCAACCACCTACCTCCTCATACCTAAACAACAAACACCTCCATCATTTATTTAGTGAGGGTCAAAAGACAGGCGGTCGTTGAATCGTCCATTTTGTCACCTCATTTGATAAAAAGGAAAGAAACAAACAAGTGCATTTGTTACGAAGATGGTCGAAAATTAAATCAGAATTTAATAAATTGGCTTAATATAAGGAAGAAGTGGCTGTAGTTATTGGTGCACTGGAGACGATGTTTCGGTCGAAATTTATTAACCGTCATCACGTTATTATTTTAACAAGTCTTTACTTATATATCGCACACGTATTTCAAAAGGGACACAAGTCCAAAACATGTATTTCTGAACTATTAAAGGGTAATAGTCTCTAATAAAGATTGGGAAAGTAAAACTCAAAACTCACAGCAGAGTTTGCCTTTGCATTATTAGGACTTTTGTCTGAAGGGAAGCGTTCAGACTCCTGAAACCTCGACTATATAGTGGAATTAAATTTTGGCCTGAATATACCTCTATCCAACAAGCGTTATTATTTCAATAAAAGTCTCTATATTTTAAAATGTATGACATAACTGTTATTTGCAGTTGAGAATCAACTATTGGTGTGTAGGGTGATAAAATTTTTTTGTAAAACTGTACACTGTAAAATTTTTTACTTTCTCTTACCTATGTATATATGTAATATATATATATAGAGAAAGTATTGGATTCATGTCAAAAAATTCGATGTCGAGATTTTGATGGATCTTCACGTTTTGAGGTCCCCTGAATCCAAAAAAGTGGTTTTCGCGACATGGCCTGTCTGTGTGTGTGTCTGTCTGTGTGTCTGTCTGTGTGTCTGTGAACAAAATATCTCAAGAACGAAAAGAGCTAGGAAGTTGAAATTTTATATTTAAGTTAGGCACCCCCATGGGACGTGACACGAAGCTTTTGAACAAAATCGACCAAAAAGTACTAGTACTTTACTGATTCACTTTTTCAGTTTTTTTCGATTTTCTCAAAATTTGCTCCAAAGATTTTTTTTTAAAATTCAAAAATCAATTATTTTTTAGATTCTCTATAAAATGTATATTCTCATTTTGTGATTGAAATCTTCTGAAGACCACTTTACTCTTGTACTCCATAGAAAAGATAGGAGAAATGGTCGCCATGGTAACAAAATATAAATATTTTGCCATACTTATAAATTTTACATCTTGAATTCAATTGTACCCTACTGTCGGAAACTAAATACATGTCGACACAAAAAATCTGGTGTGACAAGCACAGTACACAACTTTCGATTAGCGAAGGTAAGAGAAAGTTGTGTGCTGTGCGCCAGTCACACCAGATTTTTTTTTTTTAATTTTAGTTTGTTATAGTATTCTAAATATACAAATGTTCCTTGTAAATGAAAACTAACATTCATTTGTATACTAAATATACAAATCTATGCATTCAAAAAAAATTTTACAACAAAAAAAAAAAAAAAAACATTTTAAAATTATAATTCTCTTCGAAAATTAGAGTAAATATTGTAATTTTACAAAACTGTTTCTAATTTTACAATACAACGGCATTGTAATTTTCCTTTTAAGGCTGTCTGAGAAGGCCAACATGGCTGACTTTTTCAATTAGCTGTTTTTTAGCTTTCTTAATACAGACATTTTTGACACTATAAGGAATTATTTAAGTTATAATAATACAAAAAAAATAATAATATTAAGATAACTTGTATTTTATATTAAAAATTGCAAAAAATGGACCTCTATATGATAAATTTCAAATTTTTGTGTAATTAATAAAATATAATTTTTTAAATATCCAATTAAGAAATATTTTTTACTTAAAAAATGTAAAAAATATTTGTTAATATAACTTGAATTAGTTTTATTAAGTCTATTTAGAAATAAATTGCTGAGAAAGTATAAAGTATCATTCAAAAAGTAAATAGTTAACAATGAGGACATACTTATATATCAAATAGCACAGATTATGATTACTTCAATCTACTCAAGTTTCAGTGAGCGACCCCCCACCCCAACCCGGCCTCCGCCATAACCCCCGTCAGCAAAAGCAACTCCGGGACCCGCCGCACCGCAAAGGTCAATAAACCTCCAGTCGTATTTTTTTTATTTTTTTTTCTAAATATTAGTAATATTGCCACAGATTTGGACTCGAAAATTGCTAAATATTAGTAAAATTATCACACATTTGTCAACGGTTTTTGCAAAGAGTTTTGTAAAAACATAGTTAAACTGTATAGTAAATTTAGTATGTATTTGTATTGGAAATTTGCTTACAGCAAAAAAATTGTAAAATCACCAAAATTTTTTTTACAGTGTAGTGTTTTTAGTTAGGCCATTTATTTAAAAGTTGGAGAGGCATAAAACTCAGTTAATAGTTTTTTTTTTTTTTTTTTTTTTTTTTTGTAATTTTCTCAAAACTACACTTTTTGAATTGTTTCATTTTAGAAATACGTGAGCGTTATGATAAAATAATTGCATATGGCAACTCCCTATTATCTGGTACAATAAAATTAAACCGAAAATCGCCGATAGGGTGAAAAAATATGGTCAAAATTTATATTTTTGTTTGTTACAAAATTAAAAATCCATATAGGAAGCCACGGGGCGCGAGTTCAAACCCCTGGCATTTCGATGAATTTATTTAAATCATTTGGATACCAAATATCGCATAAATAAATATGCCTGGACCTCCTGAAATATCGTTTGTAAATAATTGTGTATCGTTAAAAGTCTATATGACCTAAGATTCCAAAAAGACAAAAATAGAGAAAGTAAAAAATCCATATATAGGCCTACAAGGACCTTCTTCAACAGTTAAATTTCTAATTATTTTTCTTCTACGAGTGCCAAAAAATAGTAATTCGCCCAAAGCGCGTGAAATGTGATAGTGGCAAACATAAAAATGATAAATGCGATTCTACCAATGGGAAATTTATACATTGTAGAGACAATAAACATTTGGTTAACTAACAACGAACTGTCATTAGTTTAATATTCAAATTTATATTTACAAAAAAAGCTACATGGAGGGAGCTACATTGGAGAAAACCAACATGGAGTAATTTTAAGTAGATACGAAAACGCCACTCAATAGAACAAATTAAATGAGTTTTTATTTAAAGAAAAAATTCCTAAGCTGTTTAGAAAAGGAGATTACGCCCTTGCACTACTTTGGGGAGATTGAGAGTGCTGGAGTCAGTCCAGATGTTGGTCTCTCCATGCAGTTTAAAAATAATATACACAAACTAAGTGGGCGTTGATTTGTCACCTCTGTATAATCAATCATTCCCCAAATATTAACTCTATTTATAACGAAATATTTTTTTTTTTTTTTTTGTTAATCCATTTTTGTTTATTTAAGTTTTCGATTGCTAGCTTTTAATGGATAATAACGAAAACAACGAGAAAAGCAAGCAGATCATTTGAAAGTTAAACTCTCTCTGCGTGGGAGAATGTGTGGGAAATCTCACTCTATTTCTCTCATGTACCGACTAAATGTAACAGTTGTAATAATAATTTATCAAAAATGTTCAAACGCAAGCGAAATGTTTTTGAATCAGATGCCAAAATCAAAGGAAAAAATTATAGAAATGTTTGTTTTGGCATGAATAGAAATCCGATTGTCAAAAATTGTAGGATTTATATTTCAAGTTGCACTTTTTTTTAATTAAGCCAGCGGTCATTTACATAATTTATAACATTATATGGACCCTGTTACACATTAGTGTGTCAAGCGCCAGCTACCGAGTTTTGAGAAAATTAACATTAAAGTTTTTTGTTTTCATTGGATTAGCTATATAATTTTTTTTTTTTGTCAATTGTGCAAGTAACATTAAATATTAAATTTTTTTAGGACATATTTCATAAAAAATACTATTAATTATAGCATATGAAACAATATTCCGTGATTAACTCAATTTTTAATTTTTTTTGGCGCTTGACACACTAATGCATAACAGGGTCCACATAGCATATACGTCTCCCTCGGGAGGTGGCCGAGAGGCTAGAAGTGTTGACAAATGTCAATATTGAGAGTATTAAAGTCACGGAGTGCGGGTTCGGATCCCAGGAAGTCCGATGAATGTTTATTCAAATCATTTTATTACTAGGGGTATTCGATTATGGAAAAAAATAATTGATTATCGATTTTGGTAAATAATCGAGTATTTCGATTAATCGATTATTTTTTCATAATCAATTAATCGGAATAATCAATTAATTGGAAATATTCAGGTGTTTTTCATAATCGTTAAGGCGGACAAAAAAAATTTAAGACATGTGCAGCCAAAATTATTTCTTTACTCTGTGCCATTCCAGGCTGACCTCACACAGGCATCTTCAGAGTTGTAATATTTTCATACATATAATTATCACATATTATTATTACACCTTTTATACAATATAAAAATATAATACAAAATAAACAGAATTAATATACCTGTTAGAGTACATACCCGGAGGCGAGAATAAATGAAAATTAAACTTACAGTGACACACATTCGCATGAACTCATAAGGACAAAAAAATGAATGTGTGTCGCTGAAATTTTAATTTATTTTAGCCTCCGGATTTGTACAGTGAGGGATAATATTAAGTCCCACCCATGCATTTTCTACTTGTGATTATTTCATTGTTTTTAAAAAAAATATTATATATTTTTTAATGGAAACTTTCATTGTTGTAGAAAATTTCTAATAAAGATTTTCATTTTCTTTTATAAAAACAATGCAATAATCACAAGTAGAAAACGCATGGGGACTTAATATTGTCCTTCACTGTACTCTATATTTTAATCGCAACAGTAAAGACGACAACAAGAAAAATTAAAATCCCTTTGCTATTCATTATATCCATAAATCCTACTGCAAGCCACTAAATAAACAATTTAGTAAATTAAGACTAAAAACACAAGGTTATATGTTTCAATACATTAAATGATACCATATCATGTGGTGTTTTTAGTTCTAATTTATCTAATTAATGCATGTTTCAACTAGAGTCAACGGTTACTTGTCTAAATGTAATAAATCGTTTTACAATAAATATGTTAGAATTATTAATACTTTTGTGCCTTCATGTGAGCTGAAGTAAGCCCAATTTTTAAATAAATAAATATATTTTTAAATTTTTAAAAACAAACAAGGCTCTACCTAGTAAATATTTAAAAATCTACACTGATGATAATCACTGTAAATGGGGGTATGTACAATTTTTTGAAAAAATTGTATCTACAAATTCTACTTTTATTTTAGGGAATTTCCTAGCAAAAAAACCCTTCTTGAGGCATATTTTATTAAAAATCAAAACTAATTAATAGCATGCAAGATGAAGATATAAATTGTTTTTTTTTTTTTTTTTTTATCTTTAATAAAATAAAAATTTTTTTATTAAACAAAGAGAGAAATAATTCCGTGAATATTTAATAACAGATGACAAAAGAATTATCATCGCTTGTAAAGGTATGTATTTTATTTTAATATAGAAAATATTTAAAGCCACTTTTTTTTACAGCAGGTAGGGAAAGTTTTAATATCTAAAAGCTTCGGTTTATGTGTCGAAGCTCTTGAAAGTTATTGTGTGTAAGTGACATATGCGTTACGTGATTAATCTTTAAAACTTAGGCATAAAACCTTAAAGCAAAAAATAAATAAATAAGTCAAACCTGATAAAATCAAAAAATAATTACTAAAACAGATAGTAATCTGAAAAAGTTCCCCCAACCGAATGTTTATGACTGGAATATCCATGGAAACATTTAAATATCAATTATTATTAATAATATATACGTATTAATAAAATATTCTATCAATAAATATAAGGAATAATTTAAAGTCTTTTTTGACATCTAATGCCATTTAAACATTTATTTTAAATGATTGATCGCCAATTCAATAAAATAAAATTTCTGGAGACAATTTACATGTCTTTAATACCGATTATTTCTAAAAAGATGATTTTTGATTCTGACACCTCTTTCAGAATAAAAGATTCAAGTGATAATCATTTATTTAATAATTCTCTTTCCTACTTTGACCAAGTAAATTAATAGATAATCGGTTCAAGTTAAATACTAGTGAACAGAAACTAAATTTGAGAGTTAAAGCTTTAATAAATATTGTTATTTGGACCCTGTTATGCATTAGTGTGTCAAGCGCCAAAAAAAATTAAAAATTGAGTTAAGCACGGAATATTGTTTCAAATGCTTTAATTAATAGTATTTTTTATGAAATATGTCCTAAAAAAATTTATATTCAATGTTACTTGCACAATTGACAAGAAAAATTATAATCCAATGAAAACAAAAAACTTTAATGTTAATTTTCTCAAAACTCGGTAGCTGGCGCTTGACACACTAATGCGTAACAGGGTCCATTTATTAAAAATTGTTGATTTCAGGTAAATTTATTCTGGCCTTTCATTCTATGGCCTTCTTCAGGTTCAGATACTATGACAAAGCGTCTAAATTCTGAATTTTAAAGGCCACACAATGAATAGCCGAAACGTCGTATTTTATTCAAATAGTAGAATAGTTTACCAGAAATAAAGAATTTTACTTTACATTTTTTAGTTAAAAAGGCCTACTTTTTTTTGGAATTGGTGCATAAGGTCCGAAGACCTATAATGACCAGTGGTCACATGCAGTCAGGAAGAATATATTAAAGAAAAATGAGAAGTATAAAAGGGGAACTCAACTGCGGGAACTGAGAAGATGTCTGTTGAGATAGACTTGAAAGTTTTTGGGTAAGATAGACGCAGGGAGGTCATGGGGACAAAAGAAGATTGGAATTGACTAGTTTTGTTAGTCGTGAGCTGAAAAGCATAGGGATGCTGGTATTTCAAATGAAAATAAATGTTAACTTCATTGTATATACTACCAAAAGAACATTATAAAATAGCGTTAACAAAAAAAAAAAAAAAAATTGTCGTATAATCCGGAAATATTAATTCTGAAATTTTTCCCGCCTGCTGAAAATGTTGGCCTAGGGCTTTAGACGTTTTTATTTAATATTAATTCTCTGAATTTAGTACAATTTTGATTTTTATAAAGTCAAAAGCAGACGTAATGCTTATGAAAATCGGCATTTGAGTACTTGCTTTAAAAAGTAATAAAAATGGTTGACTACTATAATAGACATTTTATTTTTATACTATTGTTATATTATATTTATATTGTATATATTTTGCGGTAATATTGTATATACTGTAGATTGTTATGTTTATATTAATTTTTAAATTGTATTTTTTGTATAATCTTTTTCGCCCAATGGCCACTGGCCAAACTGGCAAAAAAAAAAAATACTATAATAGACAACTCGCTCAGGATAGATTTTTTTTCACACCTATGTATATCTGACGATTTCAAAATATTCAAGGGTGTTCATTAATTAAATTTATTTTTTTTATCTCATAAATCGAGGAAGTAATTTTATGAATTTTTGTTTCTTTATACGTGTAAATAAAGATTTATGCATTACGCAATGCTATTATACATTAAAATAAGAGTCATACTAATCTCTTCCTATTGAATTATTAAGAAATAAGCTTTAAGCTAAAATATTGATTGAAGTTTAAAAACGACGGGTATGGATATTAATTTTTTTTAATGGTATATTAGGGTTTTATTTTATAATTAACTTTGAGGAAATGGGGGATAAGTTAATAACGGTCAAATAACAATCTGTAGAGAAATGAATATTGATCATTCCCGATTGACCTATTAGAATAAAACAAAATGATTGCAACAACATCGATAACAAATTCCAATTGCATTTCCTGTGAGGATTAAACAGCCGGAGGATATTTTTAACAAAATAAAAATTAATTTTAGAATGAAGAATGCTTAATTTGTCAAGAGTCGTATGGTATACAATTTTAAAAATAGAATGCCAAGTGTTATGTTGAAATTAGATGGTACTTAAGTAAAACAAATGGCTAAAGAGAGAGATATTTTTAGACGTCTGACAAATTCACTTTCAAGAAATATGATACAAATACAATTTAGGAATTTAATTTTAAGGTGTGTGTGTACATGGGTTAAATTTTCATGTTTTTTTTTGTACAAAAAAAAAAAAAATTATTAAAAAATTACCGAAGAGTTTGGTTTATGAGAAAAGCTCCTAGAACATAGGTGTGTGTTGATTATATGTTAAGATAGTCGATCGATCTATAAGGGATGATGTCCCGCTACACTGTTTAATGAAATCCTATTTACATATGAGAGCGATTATGATATCAATACTTTCTATCAAATATTGATAAAATACGCTTGTTTGATTTTTTTAAAATTAATTTAAAGCGGATGCTTTTTTTTTCAATCAGAGATTTTATCTGTATATCTAAAACTCATATGAGTGAAATGAAAAACCAATTTGTATATTTTGATAAAAGAAATACTTTTTTATAGGTCAGTGTATTCCAACCGGTGTTACGCGAGTATTTAAAAAGTGTTCAGTAAAAAAATGATAAGTTAAAAAATTATCATTTCATCAATTATTATTTCAAATTGCAGCTATTGTATTAAAAAAATTATGTCTAGTCCCAGGTAGGCCTATATTTAACAAGTTTTTAGGGTAGACCAACAATTAACTAAATAAATCAAGAAGTTCAATTGAAAGTGAATAAAACAAAAATGTTATTATTAATTTGTATTTTATCTATTTAATAAGTTCTGAGGAAGAATGGTTAATTATGCTGAAACAAGCCAGCAATAGTCCAAGAATTTGTTCTGAAAAGTAAAACGATAATTAAAAAAATCAAATAAAATTAAATAAAAACATTCACCGTAGGCACTAATTGAAACATTCTTAAATTTAAGTAAATTAAAGTCTAATTATAGATAAATAAATAACACAAGGTTAATTTTCAAAAGGTAGTTTAGGGAGCGTATAAGTATTACGTAACGCAATTTGGGGGGGAGGGGGTCTCGTAAAACGTTACCATGCGTTACAAGGGGGGAGGGGGTTGAACAACGCGTTACGTAACTGGTATTTTAGCGTTTTTCCGGTACTTTGAGCAACATAATTGTGACTTTTAGATAAAAAATGGCCATTTGAGCGTTAACGTCTAGGGAGGGGGTCCAGAAAAATGTTACGGCGCGTTACATGGGGGAGAGGGGGTCAAAAATCTTAAAAAATTGGGTTAAGTAATACTTGTACGCTCCCTTATGAGCATTTGGACCTTAATAGTCTTCTTTGATTAAAGCTAAAATAAAATCCTTTTGAAACTTGACCTTGTGTTATTTATTTATCTATAATTAGATGATAGTTTAATTAATTAAATAAATAAAAATCATTGATTTATTCACTCATAAAACCACCTTGAGAGGATGACCAAGACATGAACTTGATTTAATTAATTGGTAATTGAGTAATGTTTATTTGATGTTGTGCCAAACGTCCCCTGATCGCCAGAGATCGAACCCTGGAGATCCCCTCCAGCATCGGTTTGCTTCCCACAAGATCCTAGACCACACCAACAAGCAGCTGACAAATGTGAAATTTTTTTAAAAGAATAATCTTTGTAATTAAGTGAACAATTATAATAATAAATAAAATTGTTTTGAAAAGGTTGATAACCATCAAGTTTGGTATCCAAATTGCTTAAATATAACCATCGGACTGCCTGGGATCCGAACATGCGGCCCTTGGTATAGAATGCCAGCACGCTAGCACCTACACCAAGGCCCGAGGGTAACCGTCAAGTTAAAATAAAATTAATATTTTCAAAGTTAACCAAGAAAAGTCGGGACATTTTTTTAATCAATTTCAAAAAGGTTACTCTAGAGATTTATTGTTGAAACTGAATCGGCCATCGTAGTTTTATTTTTTTCAGCTTGTGAACAAGACATTTATTTTATTGAATATTTTAGCCTTAGGGAAAAATTTTAATTACAAAAATAACGCAACGGTAACAATTTCAGGTTTTTTTTTAATTATCAATTTTATTATTTGTTTTGTTTTGTGTTATATAATTTGTATTTGTGTTTTGTAATAACAATCCATTTTGTTCTTGTTCCGTAAGTATGTCATGAATATATTAATTTTTTTATGGAATAAAATATTAAAATTGTGAGACAAGTAGTTTAGAGTTTGTTAATAATAACATACAACTTTTAATAATTTCACAGCAAAACAGAAATACTGAATTGCCAGCCAGGTCAATGGAGAGTCAAATATGTTGATACAAATACCAATTATCATTAGTTCACTTAATATTCATTAGTTACATTACAAGAAAATTTAAATTATCTCACATGATGTCATTGACAGATACATGCAAAAATACCGTGACCAGATTTTGAAATGCCATCAGATTAGATTGAATAAATAAATGGGAAATGAATAGGGGAAATATCACAGATAGAAAATTCAAAAAATAGGTTATTAAAAAAAAAGTATAGTAGAAGCTATTAGAAAATAAATAAATAAATAAAATTAAATTATATGAAGCTTATAGAGATCCGTCCAAACGTCTAGCGTTTTTAATAAATTAATTTCCCATTTAGGTAAGAATAACACATTAAGGGCCGGTTGCTTCACTTCTAATTAACTAGCTATCCCTTGAAAAATCTGGTTGACTATGAATTTCGAGTTTATTCAGTTCTAGTTAAGCTAATCATGATTAGATAAGAGGCCAGAACGTAGTTAACTAGCAAAGACACAAAGTTGGGTATAAGGCTTAATTACGGGGTGAAATTAGGACCACAAGTCTTAGGTTAAAAAATTAATTAGCTTTAATTATTCGAATTTGTAATATTTATTTTTATTTTTAATAATGAAAAACGCCCACGGGGCGTGGTGTAGAGGTTAGCGTGCTAACCTCATATACCAAACGTCGCGGGTTCGGACCCCAGGCAGTCCGATGATTTTATTTAAGCCATCTGGATACCAGATGGCTTAAATAAAAAATGCCTGGACCCTAATATATATAAATTCATAAATAACGGTTATCGTAAATGTCTTATATGGCCTGAGCTGCCGAAAAGACAGTGTGAATGTGTGTGTGAGTGTGAGTGTGAATGAGAAAAAAGTGTGAATGTTTAAAAAAAAAAAAAAAAAATAATGAAAAACATATAACCAAGTATTTATTAATTTAAATAAGCGAAAAATGTAGGTACCGCACCACGGATCTGTCGATTTACGCTCAACATGCCCTACTACTGGACCATAGTATCCACATCAGCGACTGCGTACTGTGGTCCAGTAGTAGGGCATGTTGAGCGTAAATCGACAGATCCGTGGTGCGGTACCTCACATTTTTCGCTTATTTAAATTAATAAATACTTGGTTATATGTTTTTCATATTTACTTCATGGACCAACACATGATATATATAATTTTTAATAATTTTTTTAAAAATAACTTTGCTAACTTCACAAAACTTCTTATACTTATTCTCTAAAAACAAACGATGAAATTTAACTAGGAAATAATGCTTGTTTCTTGGAAATGAGAAAAATAACTCTTATAATCTTTTCTCCGAATAAACAAGATTTATCATCATAAATTGGGTATTAAAAAGTAAAGTAATAACATAAGCGTTTTCAAAATGCTATTCTTTAAACCAAGTTTTAACAACGACGTTAACATGTTGCGTTTATTTTAAAGTTGTCAAAATCATAACCTTACTTTTTGGTTAAAGACGCTATTTGGATGCAATAAACACGTTGTTAAAATATTAAAGTCACTCCCTTAACATGACATTAATTTTTGCTACTATTGACTAAATGTTAACGCTTTGACGTTAGATTTTGCTTGCAGAATAACAATTTGAGACAAGGAGGTGTTAACGCTGATTTCAGATGTTAAAAGTTAACGTTTTCGCTTAGAGAATAGATCTGCGTGTAATTTTTTTACAATATCGATTATTTACTATCAGGCGAATAAGTTTGCTAGCTGACTAGAACTGAAGCAACCGGTCCTAAATGAAATTAAAGAATTGTGTAGCATGACGAGGTTAGCAAAATAAGAGATCCTACTCTTTTTTTGTTAATTTCAAACTCATTTTTTGGGAGCATGAGAGAGAAAAGCATTTTTGATCCCTTTCCATATTCTCTTTAGGCTTACAACTTTAAACGAAGGGATTTAGACCTTAAAGCTAAAATCCTATTAATAATTGATGGGCACTATTTGCTTGCCGAAGGGGGATTAATTAAAAAGGAAAGCCTCTTATAGAAAGTAGGGAATAAGTAATTTTATAAGTATGGGGTGTTCGATACTTATCGATATAAAATATATTAAAAAGTTTTTAAATTGATTTGAAAATACTTGTTTATTAAGGGGGCTCAGGAGCCAAGGTGTTACGCATGTTTTTCCCGATAAGATGGCGTAGTGTGTCATAACAAGTATGCCCAAAAAATCAAGTAATTCAAAAAATTTGCCAAGAGATGTCAGAATGGTAGCTAATAATATTTAATGCATTTGGTTGATTTTCATTGATCTTTTAACAATAAATACTTTAATTATATATTATGTATCCTTTATAAAAGCATAAAAATATATAAATATAGGCCAGATATAGGCTAAGTCTGTTAGACTAGCCTGCCATCTATTGCAAGAATGCTCAACTAATTTGGCAGTTGGTTTTAAATAAATCATCTAAGCTTATTTTAAAAATTTCTTAATTAATATGTGATTAACAATAAATTCATTTTTAAATTTAAAAAAAATTAAAGATTATTGGGACAGATTGTTTTTTTGTATTTGCTTGATAACAAAAAAAATTAATTACGATAATTTTTTAATAAGTCATTAAAAAAATTATAGCTCGATGTCCCAATAATCTCTTATGAATTTAATTCATTAAAAAAAAAATCGCATTGAAAAATTCCTTATAATAGTCTAGTTTTTTTTTGGGGGGGGGGGGGGGGGGAGAGGAGGAAGGGAAGGGAGAAAGGAGAGAGGGGGAAAGAGGGAAGAGGGGAGAGGGAAGAGAAAAAAGGGAAGAAAAAAAAAAAAATATAAGTTTTTTTTAAAAGTTCGTTTAGAGGTCGCTCCTGAACCCCCTTAAATCAAATAATAATTTTTAACAATTCATTTATTCTGATCAACTTATTTATTCCTTTTAACTTTAAAACAAAATTTACTATACGTTATTTATTTATTTATTTTTGTATACTAAGGGTATTATTGAGCTTTAGGAAAAAAAAAAGATTTAACGTAATCTTCAAAAACACATTTCATGGAAATTATTTAAAATTAATGAATTAACTCAGGTCAACATAAAACAGCTAAAAAGCCCTAAGTAAAATATGAATTCATACATGAATATTTAACTTTTAGAAGTGCCTGGATAATCTGGTAACACATATTTACAAATAATGAGTATCATCAAAGTCAATGTGGCCTAAGAAGCCGAAATAATCTGGTGTGACTGACGCACAGCACACAACTTTCTCTTGTCCTTTGGTAAGAGAAAGTTGTGCACCGTGCCGGTCACACCAGATTTTTTGTGTTGAGATATATTTAGATTCCCACCTTCTTTCGAAACTTGCATTTTTATTGAACCAGCAACGCCTGCTCATGCAGGCAACCCGAACCACAATTCCCGAAAGCGACACCGAACAAGAAACTTTGTCCCGTCAATTTGTTTGTCTATCTAATGTATTTATTTATTCATCATTTCATATTTACGAATACGAATTTTTGAGAAAATAATTGAGTTGTTTGATATGAAAGCTGTCTATCTTATTTTTTAAAAATATTCTAGTACTTTTATTTATTTATCTACATTTACGAAATGGACAAATAAATAATCATCATTAGCAAAAGAAAGGTAAACAAAATTTGACAAGCCTTTGGAAATGGTTACAAATGAGCGCTTAACTGGGAGAATTATTTTAATATTAACAACACAGACAGTAGTAATCTAAATAAATGAACCAAATTAAAAAACATCGAGAAAGAAATAGTTCTTTATGTTAATATTATAGTTATAATATGAATATTGTTTTTAATTATCATGGAATTGCTTAAATTAATTAAAACAAAAGACAAGAATAATTTTAATGGAAAGACAAAAAATCTGGTGTGACTGTTAGCACAACACCCAACTTTCATATAGGTAAGTGAAAGAAGTGTTTTGTGCTTATCATACCAGATATTTAGTTTACTAGCGTACGGTTCATTAGAATTAAAGATGAAAATTATTATTATTATTTGAATATATTCCTATTGGGATTTTCCTTTATTTACCCGAGATGCTTCCGTGCCCGAAGACACATACCTCAAACCCAAACGACCTCTGACCGTTGCCATCTACCGTCACTCCGTGAAGTTACATTATTTCCTATCTCTAACTCCTCTTCCTGCATTCATTTCTAGCTAATGAACTAATCATTATTTATAGTTCCATTCGGTATATTTTATTTATTTAAGGCCTAGATATCTTATTTTGAGAAGAGAATCTCTTAGAAACTATTTCTCCTATTTTTCCTATAAAGTACAAGAGTAAGGTGTGCTTCAAACAATTTTGAGACAAAATGAGAATATACATTCTAAAGAGCATCTAAAAATTAATTGAATTTTAATAAAAATCATCAGAGCGAATTTAGAGAAAATCGAAAAAAAAACTGAAAAAGTATATCAGTAAAGTACTAGTAGATCTACTCTTTGGCCAATTTTATTGAAAAGTTTATTTTCCCTCATTTCCTTTATGTTTTATTTTGAACTTTCAATTCAATTCAATTTATTTGTCTGCATCTTTTACATTTTTCGTGACATTTTTTTGATTTTGGACAACCTTTCCACAAAACTTCTCGTTTTTTTTTTTTTTTTTCCAATTCAAACATGCAGACAAACACAGACAAAACAGACAAAAATTTTGCGTGATCCACTTTTGGACTCAGGGGGTAAATTCATTTTTTTTTTTTTTTTTTTTACATGAATGCAATACTTTATAAAAAAATGTCAAAATATTGAAGTCTATAAACAAACAAAATAGCAAAATTCTATATTTTAAGAAAATTTCGGACAATTCAGAAGTAAATTTTGATTAATTTATGTGATATGGAGGATGGATTGACATCTCACAGTCACATCCCATCAATTGTAAATTTTGATTATTATATATTTGTAAAAATATTGCTTCTAATTTCTTCAACAATTTTAAACGAGATAAAATTAAAATAGTATTATTTCTTGGGTTTTAAAGCACCACTCTAACATCTAAGGCCATTTGAAACTCTTCAAGCTTAACGATCAACTTGATAAGATGAGTTAGGGCGTGTTTTTGTGGTCTAAGTTTAAATAAAATTTATCTTATTATACGTATATGGTAGGCTAATAAAAAAAAGTATCAAGTAAGGTGCATTTATAATAGAAATCATATGATGAATTTAATATGCCAATTCAATAACTATTTATTATTCTAAAATGAATATTTTGTTTGGCGAATAATTCAATTAATATTTATTAATTAATATGCAAATATATTATATACATATTTTTATTACCTTTAGGTTATTATTAAATATAGTGAATATAAATATGTTAATTTAAATTTGAAATTAACATTATTATTAGAAAAAAAAAAAGTTTCAAAATTTAATTGAAATCATTTATATCGCTTTTTTTAAATATATGCTAATATTGATTTATTTCTTATTATACTTTTTTATTATTAGCCTAGCAAATAAAATTAATTTTGGTTTAGGTCTATATCGATAAAATATTGCAAGATGGAAAACCAAGGGAGTATTAAAAATCTGTTTAATATTTTTAGATAATTCGTTTTGAACCAACACCAATGCATTTCACGTTTCGATACTAAAAATCATCATCAGGGCTCTTATTTAATGTCAAAGATTTTTAATTTTAAATTAATCTATCTCAGATATTTAGGTCTGTTCGATCGTTCGAGGTTGTACGGCGCATGCGTAGTGAGGAAGATCACATGCGCAGTAAAGAAAAGCAATACGCTTTTCCTTAATGCGCATGCGCAGGACGAGCTCGGACTCGAACAGACCTAATATTTAGGATATATATTTTGATCGATGTACATTTATTTAGATAACAAATGACTAAAATAGAAAAGCCTGGACCCCTAATAGATAATATGAATAATAACGGTTATCGTAAAAGTTTTAAAATGGCCTAAGTTGCCGAAAAGACTGTGTGAAGTGTGTGTGTGAGTGTAAGTGTGAATGAGAAAAAAAAGTGTTAGTGTTTTTTACAAAAAAAATAAATAAATAAATAAATAAAATGTATTTCTTATTTAAGTTTAATCAAATATTATTCGTTTGATTGATTAGATCATGAGAAAAAAACAGAGAGAGGGCATTTTGGTTAAATAAATGACTTGTCGATGCATGATTAGAAGTCAAAGAAGAGAGAACGTTTTATTGTTCCAAAAAAAAAAGATCGAACTGAGTGGGAGGGAATTAATTTGGTTAGAGTATATGAGTGGAAAGGTCGTCTATTGATGTAACTTATTAAGGTTATCCATCCGAGAAAGCTTCTCATTAAAAAGGGGGGAGGGTGGGGAGAGTTGGTAGAACCTGCAACCTCTGGCCTTAAAAAATCAAAAGAACAAACCGCTTTGAATTTAATGAGATAGAGATATACTATTTCGTTAAGGTAAGCGATGGTTTTTTGTTTATTTCTGCCCACGGATATAATATTTAATCCCTGGCAGTCATAATTATTTTTCAGAAAATATTGGTAAAGAACATAAAATAATATAATTCTTCATTTCTCTAAATATTAAAAAATCTGGTGTGCTGGTCGAACACCTTCGGTAATAGAAAGTTGTGTCCTGAGCTTGTCACATCAGATTTTTTATGTCGTCATATATTTAGTTCCCGACATTATACCCTTCAAAAAATCAAGATGTAAAACTGAGAGAAAATATTCCCCTATTTTGTTACCATGGGAACCATTTTTCCTACCTTTCCTCTGAAGTACAAGAGTAAAGTGGTCTACAGAAGATTTCAATGGCAAAATGAGAATATACATTTTAAAGACAATCTAAAAAATAATTGATTTATTAATTTTAAAATTGATTCATTAATTTTCAGAGAAAATCAGAAAAAAAAACAACTGAAAAAGTACATCAGTAAAGTACTAGCACTCTGGTCGATTTTGTTCAAAAGCTTCCGTGTTACGTCCCATAGGGGTACCTGACTTAAATAAAAAATTTCAACCACCTAGCTAGTTTCGTTCTTGAGATATTTTGTTCACAAACTGTCAATTTTTCGGACTCGAAGGGGACCTCAGAAACGTGTGTATCCATCAAAATCTCGACATTGAATTTTTGACATAAGTCAGCTATATTCTCTTTATCTAGGTAAGAGAAAGTGAAAATAAAAGATTTTCTTTTATTCTTACCCGATTTTGATGTAATTTAAAGTATATATTTTTTTTTTCTCCCGGCACGAAGCTTTTGAACAAAATCAGCCGAAGAGTACTAATGCTTTACTGATGTACTTTTTCAGTTTTTTTTTTTTTTTTTTTTTTTCAAAACTCGCTCTGATTTAAATTCAATTATTTTTTTAGATGCTCTTTAAAATGTATCTTCTCATTTTGCTCTCCAAACTGTTTGAAGACTTCTTTACTCCTGTGCTCCCATAGGAAAGATAGGAAAAGTGGTTTAGATGGTAATAAAAGCTATTATTGTGCACTATATTTATAATTTTTACATCTCAATTCTAATATATGGAGGAAACTAAATATATATCGACTCAAAAATCTGGTGTGACAAGCACGGAACACAACTTTCACTTACCGAAGGTGCGACCGATCACACCAGATTTTTATAAAACTTTACATTATGAAATTACCAGTACTAAATAAAAGCTACTAACATTTCTGCTATATCT
>JAKCPI010006017.1:0-30598 GCA_023213315.1 Euborellia annulipes
TTGCATACTGCCCCTTGCAAGAGAGTCAAGCAGAGAGGGATTATTATTATTTATTTGTCTTTGAATATTTCACCAAATTAAAATAAATGCACTAATCGCCTATAAACAAGCTTCGGACCTCGTCGATATATAAATATTTTGTTATATACCCACACTGACTCATTTGAATACATTTTTATAAAATTACAATTACGTTTATATATAAATAATATTTGTTTGTGAAAGCATTTATATTTCTAATATTTAAATTAATAAACCGAATATTAATGTACGTGGAGAGATAAAATTTACCTCGAAAGTCGTTCAAGTTTAGAAGAAACGCGAATTCTTTGCAGGAGCCCAGATTAGATGCGTCCGCCCCACGCGACGCCATGTTCCAAATGAAGGTTGAAATTTTTAACACAGAAGGTGCTTCACTTATCAGAGCTCCCCCTCTACTGAACTCTCTTTGCCTTTGCTATTTGAATATAAGGTAACCTGGTCCCATTGAGAAGCACTAAGGCTCGATCGCCGCGCCATCTATCAGGTTGGCCTTCCGCCATTGGACCAACACCCCGGAGAGTGGGGGAAGGGGAGGGGTGACTGAAACCTGTACTAATTGGAAATTGGCAACGATCCAAATTATTTCAATTAGAAAGAATATAAATTATTAGAAAATTGGGAATGCAAAAAAAAAATGATATCAATACTTTCTCTATCTACAGTATATATAATAAGTATATTAACATTACCGGTACATATAGTTAAGAGAAAGTAAAAAGAATAGACGAATTCTTTGATCGTATATTCTAAATCAACACCAATAGAAATTGATTCAATTTTTATCTCAAACTGTAAAGCAACATTTTCCTTTTTTTTATTGCCATTCAATAGTAGAATGAAACACGAGAAAAGATTGATTGAAGTTGTATTGAAATCCCCCTCAATTCCATCCACCTCCCACTTCACTCTCCTAATAAATTTGTTCATATGAGATGGTAATATAGAAAGATAGGAAAAGATAAGATAGGAAACAAGAGATTTATTTTAGAATAAAAAAGAATTGTTAAAAATTTTATAAGCAAAAGAATTGATGAATTTTATTTCCAATGAACTATTTCCGAATATGAAAAACTATATTTCTTTATTTATATTCCATATATAACGATATAAAGTTTATATTCTTTTAAAAAAATGACTGTTTTATAGGCATAGATTCCTATTACCTATGTCTATGTAAAAGAAGATGGGGAGGGGATAAACCCAGCATCTTTACTCCCGACTATGATAATTGTCATGGTGGATTTTAATTAGATAATAAAATAAATTTTCTAAAAATATTTTTACTTTATCTTACATTTAAGCTATTTGTTAATAAAGAAAAATTATTGAGAAAGATTCAAAAGTCGATTTTAATGAAAATACACGTTCGATTCCAAAAAAGTGAGCTCCGCAAAATGGGCTACTAGTTTAATAAATCGAAAATTGAATTTATGGCTTATAATTTTTTCATAATTAAATAGATCCTTTCAGGTATTTTTCGGATTCAATATAAAAGAAAAAAAAATCTGTTGTGACTGGTCGCACCAGATTATTTGTGTCGACATGTATTTAGTTTCCGACAGTACGGTACAGTGAGGGACAATATTAAGTCCGACCCATGCATTTTCTTCTTGTGATTATTTCATTGTTTTTTATAAAAGAAAATTAAAATCTTTATTAGAAATTTTCTAGGTTTGAACCATGAAAGTTTCCATTAAAAAATATATAATATTTTTTTAAAAACAATGAAATAATCACAAGTAGAAAACGCATGGGTGGGACTTAATATTGTCCCTCACTGTACATTCGATTTTCAAGAAGTAAAATGTATAAGTATGGGTAAATACTTATATTTTGTTACCGTGGCAACCATTTCTCTTATCTTTTCTATGGAGTACAAGAGTAAAGTGGTCTTTAGAAGATTTCAACGGCAAAATGAGAATATACATTTTAAAGAGCATCTGAAAAATAGTTGATTTTAGAATTTAAGAAAAAAAATCGGAGCGAATTTTGAAAAAATCGAAAAAAACTGAAAAAGTGCATCAGTAAAGTACTAGTACTCTTTGGTCGATTTTGTTTAAAAGCTTCGTGTCGAGTCTCAAGGTAAATCTCAAATAAAATTTCAACGTCCTAGCTCTTTTCGTTCTTGAGTTATTTTGTTCACAGACACACAAACAGATTATGTTGCAAAAACCACTGTTTTGGATTCAGGGACCTCAAAACGTGTATATCCATCAAAATCTCGACATAGAACTTTTTACATGAATCCAATACTTTCTCTCTCTATATATATTAACATATATAGAGGTAAGAGAAAGTAAAAAGATCAATAATTTAATTGAATTAAAAATTAAAGATGTGTCAAGAGAAGGGTTGACTTTATTATTCTTTCGTTTTTCTATTCCATTTCTATACATTTTTTAATTCTTTCAATTAAACATTTTAATTAAGAAGTCCTCTCTCCTCTTTCTCATTTTATTTTCCTCTCTTTCTCTTTTAATTAAAATACAAGTTGATTTTATTTAATTTTAATTTCCCTAAATAAAACAAGAGAGATGAAAAGTAGAAATATATATATCAAATATTACAAATGTATTTTTTTTTTTTTTCATTTTTAATTTTTTAAGCAAACATTTAGGGATTAAAATTTAATTTTCATTTTATTCTTCTAGAAATAATCTAGAAATTAAAAAAAGTGCGAAAAGAGAAAAATTGTTAGTAAAATTTTTTCTGATTTCCAGAGGCTATTGTCAATAACAGGGCCGGATCTAGGGGGGGGGGGCAGTGGGTGCGTGTGCCCCGGGCGGCAATTAAAGAAAGATTTACTAAAAAAAAGGTAAAATAATATGAATTTTGTATAGAAAATTTTAAGGAGGGGGCGTCAAATTAAATTTTGCTCCCCCCTAAAAAATCTCCTAGTTCCGGCCCTGGTCAATATGATAATTTTCAATTATTTTCTAGTGCATTTATCTATCAATGTAAAACCCGACTTCGGCAGGCCTCCTCGCCCCCTTGCTCGCCTTCGGCGAAAAAATATCAATACATCAAATTTATTCTTGCTCACTGTTTGAAAATTTAGCAATTAATCGTCGAAGGCGAAAGTTTCAAATTTTCCTCTCTGATTTAAATTTTAAATTTCCCTCTCCCGCTCCACTTCCTGTAACTCTAGCCAATCAGAGAGAAAATAGGCACATACACACAGGGAGAGGAAGTCAGCCGCTAGGGCTGTGATGTTTCTATATATACTTCTAGTGCTGAATGGGGCAACCTAACAGCCGACAACTTTACTTTTCGTATTTTATTATAAAATTAAAAAATAAAAATTGCAAGATTTTTTTTATCTAAAACACTTTATTTTGGCATTCCATATCCATACTTAATTATTTAAATAATATTCAAATCCTACATATATCTTTGGCACGAGACACCAAGGCGCAATCTCACTTTAGAGAATAAGAATAAAAACTCTTGAATGTACTTCAATTCCGATCATGCTGAACGAATTGAATTAAAGAGATCACAAAAGACAAACAAAAAAAAAACACATTTCAAAAGCACCCTTGATTTTTTTTTCCGTCTCCGCTCTCATTCTTAAAAAAAATCTGTTTGCTCAGAGAGATATAATAAAAGTAATATCTTTCCGAAGGCAATATAGGTCATTTGAGCGTAAGCCGTAATATTTGTTAGAATGGATATATCTATAGTGAAAAAGGTCATTGTTCATTTATTTGGAACAGAAGAAGTTTCTGCATTTCTTTATTGTTGCGGGAAGCCTGAGTGTAGTCATAGAGTTTATTAAAGAAAAGTGAATTTTTGGATAAGTCTTTTATTATGAATCAATTATTGGGGCCTGGCCAAGACTACTTCCAAATTTAAAATGGTCCCTGTGAGTGGGTCTTTATAATCTTCTTTCAAGATTACCTCACTCTCGTGGTTACAGGTCTGTCAATTTTGAAATGCAAATTTCATATTTGCCATGGCATTGCGCCAATCACTGACAAGATGCGCGAATGGCGTATCCGCTGGTTTGGACATGTCGTACGTCAAGAGAGTAGTGGCATGGCGAGGACGTCGAGCAATATGAGGGCTACTCGGACGACAACGAAGAGGAGCACCTAAGATGACTTGCCTTCACCGGGTCAAGAGAGATATGACCGAGCTGGTGGTCTGTCGGAGACAACAGCATTGGATAGGGGGGGAGTGGAGGGGGAGAATAAGGACCGCCGACCCCGCACAGCGAAAATAATTAGGCGAGGACAGAAGAAGATAAGTCTCACTAACAAGACAAATAATAATTTATTTTTCGAATTAAATTTTTTTTTTTTTTAATATTCACACTTTTTTTCTTATTCATACTCACACACACCCATCACACAGTCTTTTCGACAACTCAGGACATATAATACTTATTACGATAATCGTTATTTGAATATAGGACTATATGTATGTGGGGTCCAGGCTTTCTTAACCATTATGGTATCCAAATGGCTTAAATAAAATCATCGGACTACCTGGGGTCCGAACCCGCGACCCTTGGTATACAAGGCAGGCTCGCGTATATTAACATTTACATATGTGGCTACACCAAGCCCGAGGGTCGAATTTAATTTTAAAATTTCATATATTGAATTTTTTTCGTTTTCCATATTCTGGCGCCACAACAATGATTTGACCATCCAGTTTTTTTTATTCCTTGGTGGAATTTATTTTTTGCCCTAGGGCTCCATTTTACACTTCCTTAATCCGTTTGGCTAAAATCTTTTGTGTGTTTTTTATCCATCGAATTTTCAATTCCGTTTTATCCACTGGTATTTATCTAAGAAATCTTAACCCAATTTTAATACAGAACAGACAGCAAGAATCTCTCACAAAAACGAACATTTTTGCATATAATGATGGAAATGCATGCAGGAGAAATCATGAAACAGCCTTGGAACAAATGAAATTTTTTTTTTTTTTATTAGTTTGACATCTCGGTCAAATGAAATTCATTTAATTTGATAATTTAGCTTGTCTATCTTCCAGCTATCAATATAAATTGAAATCTTGAGCTATTTATTGTTAAAATTGGCCTAAATTCATTTAAAAACTTTCAAAATAAATGGATAATCTATTATAAATATATTGATATTTATTGATCAAATAATTTTTTTTTTATTTCAAATATCCACACAATAATGTCAAGATAAATTATATATGATAGATAAATATTGGTCTTTAGGTATATAGCCAATATAAATAGATATAACTAATACATCAAGATATTTTGCCAATAAACGAAAATAACTTTTTAACTTTATAAGAGAATTCAAATAAAGAAAAAAAAATATATAGGCTATATGAATGACTCCATTTCAATATATCTATATGGATGATATATTTTCTTTTACTTTTGATTAAAAAATATATAAAAAGGTAAAAAAAAAAATTTATTTCGTTTCAAGAAAACCCTTCCTGGAACAAAAAGTTTGCGCCATTCAAGAGAAGCTGCTGTTGCTGGTTCTCTTTGAATTTATTGTTTCAGCGAAGGTTTTTGTTCGACCTTTTTGATTAATTAAATGTGAATAAGAAATGATTTATTTATATAGGCCTACACTGACGAAGAGAATCTATTTTAAACTGAATTAAAGGAAAGTTCCTCTATTTATTTATTGTTATTTTTCTTCATCTGTTGTTTCTGTAAAGAAACCCTTCGAGATCATTTAGAGCTCGTTTTGATTGAAAAGAACAATGAAAGCTTTAAGCATTGTTTACTGTTAGCGTCAGTATTGTGTAATAAATAAAAAAAATCGTGTATTATCTACTGGCGCCAGTAATTCTATGCATTATTTTTCATTAAATTTGGTTTTAAAAAATTTTAATTTGTCTCTTTCGACATCTGATTGTTAATTTAATGATAAATTTTATCAGGAAACGAATAGATCCATATTAAGACCTTTTTATTTAATATTTTAAGGGTTGAAAATAATAAAGTCCAAAATCACCAAAGAATTTTTTTCATAGACGAGAAAAATGAAATATAAAAAAAATCCATAAATCATGATATTATCCATATTTCAAAACAAAATTAAAAGCCTGCCGTATATTATAATTTTTCTCTATCACAGCACATCAGTGGATACTGATGACCAAAGAACTGTAAAAATAATCAAATTATTTTAGGAACTCTTTTGAGGCCCTCGGGCTGGGTGTAGTTAATAGCGTGCCTACCTTCTATACCGTACGTCGCGGGTTCGGACCCCTTTTGGGGTCATATATTGATAAATAAAATTCTAAGTATAAAAGTTTTGCCTAGAGTAACATTACAAGACATATACTGTATGTATTAATTAAATTAAATGAAACAGAATATATAAAAAAAAAATGAAAATAAATCAAACATTTCCAAAAAAAGTGTATAATTAAACAGGGTGTTTCTCATTAAAATTAAATATACAAATTAAACGCTAGGTTATTTGTTTCAAAGGTTTTATTAATTAAAAATGTACGTATTTCGACAATTCCTTGTCATCATCAGAAGTGATTATATTCTAATGATGACAAGGAATTGTTGAAATACACAGGGGCGGATGTGGGGGGGGGGGGGGGGGGGGGGCGCGGGGGGGGGAAATAGGGGGGGGGGGAAAAAAAAAAAAAATTAAAAAAAAAAAAAAAAAATTAAATTTTTTTAAAAATATTTAGAGGGGGGGGGGGAAATTAAATTTTCCCCCCCAAAAAATTGTCTTGAAATACGTATCAAGTGCTAATTTTTAATTAATAAAACCTTTGAAACAAATAACCTAGAGTTTAATTTATATATTTAATTTTAATTTACAAAATGTTTCAACGAGAACCAACGATAGAAAGTTTAAGTCTTAGGGTGTTTCTCAGTCAATTAAAGATTTCTTACTGGAAACGCCATAAGAAATTTCGACTGTCGAACAATCCGTACACATACAACTATAAAATACAAATATGTATTAGAATAATAATAAAATATCCATATAAACTATTCCTAAAATAATATCTAAAAATAAAAATTATTTTAGAAAGCCCTGGTTCGAATCCAGGGGTGCAAATATACGCATTCAAATACAAACTCATCTTGTAAAATGTTTTAATCTTAAGCCATAGGGCGTTGTATGAAAGCCACCAACTATTTCAAACAAAGCTCTATCAAGTCGGTCTATCATTAATTTCCTTTGAACTTTCATTAATAAAATTAGATAGGTTTATCGCCAATCGAGTTTCACCGTGGTTTTTAATATTAATAATATCCTATAGTCACGCAGTCCTCTGTCTAGTAATTATAGCCTGATGTAAATAGAGATGTTTTCATTAATATTAATGTCATTAGAGTCATATAGTGATGTAATAAAGAGAGATATTTGCCATTAATGTTTACAAATTTATATTAAAATATTAAGAAATTTTACTACTAGAGAGATATTAAACATAGTAACAAAATGAATTTTTTTTCATACATCGCTTCTAGTTGTCATTTTATGTTTGTAATTATAAATAGGGGCTATATATTAACCAGGGCATAAATAAAAGGGACACAATAAACTTCAAATATCCTCGTAAATGTAAGTGGTCTTTGAACACAAGTGTGCTGGCATTTATTTGGTATTGTAGATCAAATCATTATATATTGGTTATCAACATGTTTTGCTTTAATAAACAATCGAATTCACAAATTTGAACGATATCGCGGAAGTACGTGAACTGAACCCTAACTAAAATAGGATCTTTTTTTTTTATTTTGCTAGTTCTTTTTTTACTTCCTCTTATCTATATATATGTTAATATAAAGAGAAAGTATTGGATTCATGTCAAAAAAATTCGATGTCGAGATTTTGTTTTATATACACGTTTTGAGGTCTCATGAATTCAAAAAAGTGGGTTTCGCGACATGGTCTGTCTGTCTGTCTGTGTTCAATTTTAAGCATGGAAGAATTGAGCTAGGAGGTTGAAATTTTATATTTAAGTTAGGCCTCCCCCTAGAGCAGCGTTTTCCAAATTGTGAGGCGCGCCTCCCTAGGGAGGCGCAGACTAGTCTAAGGGGAGGCGCGAATATTAGCCACCAAGATCAATTTTCCAAATGATTGCTAGTTTTATAAATAAAATAATTTTATTGATTCTGGGACGGAGTTTTTAATTAAAATAATAAATATGAATAAATAAAAAAAATATTTTTATATAAATTTCAATTTTTTAGTATTAAAAATTTTTGTTTTTGTATTATTTTATTAAATGTGTAAAGGAGGGGGCGTCATACGATTAAATATTTTTAAGGGAAGCGTTGTAACATAAAGTTTGGAAACCACTGGCCTAAAGTAAGACTCATTCTAGAAAATTATACTATGTGCAAAACCCAAAGGCGGGGATCCAGGGAAGTTTTTCAGGGTTTTAATTTTTTTCTGACTAGACGCGAAGCTCGCCGAAGGCGATAGCATTGTTAATTATTTTATTTATTAGGATTGGATAAGGGGTTGAAAAATTGAAAAGAATGTTTTTTAAATTTATTTTAGCCAAATCGAAGCCAAATAAATAGAAAACATTCAAAAAATAGCGTTGATTATTATTTTGATTAGGGGGGGACGAAGGGGATGAAGGGTTGATTATTTAAGACAGGCCTTGGAATATTCCAAATCACTTGTTGACATTCTTTTCCATCTCTAAATATAGTTAGATTAGAGCAAAAGGTATTTTTTTTACTTTTAATAAAAAGGGAATTGCTATGTCCATCAATCTATTTATTCCTATACAGAAGAGAGAGAGACAAATCTCTCGTTCAGTCGAGTCGAGCACGCGGCCGAGCTGCAGGCGCTGATCTCTTTTTTTGTGTTTAAAGTGAATCAAAGTGAATAATTAATATAGTGTAACCCACCCTGACCTAACCGTCAACCAGCACACCCTCTTGAGTGTCTTATTAAAGGTAATTATTATGCATTTTATCGTTGAAAAAAAAATGATAGAAACAAATAATTTGACTGCGAAAAACGATTCTTTTGAATATGAAATATTTTGCATTTCACTAAGGGTAGAGGATGAAAATAAGCTGTTGAAAGGGGGAGGGGGAGTGTAGGTGTCATTGAAAAAAATTTGTTTTTTATTTTTTATCTTTTTTTTTTTTAACACTTTCTTAATCACACTCACATTCACACACACACACACATACACACAGTCTTTTCGGCAACTCAGGCCATATAAGACTTTATACGATACCCGTTATTAATTAATAATATAAATATTGGGGTCCAGGCATTTCAATTTAAGCCATTTGGTATCCATTTCGAAAGGAGTCCAAACCCTCGACGTTCAGTATAGAAGGTAGACACGCTACCAACTACACCAAGCCCGAGGGCATTTTTTAAAATCTTTTCTTAAGTCACCATTATTTACCATTATATTCTTCCTATTTGGCCTATATTTTTGTTAATCAAATTACTTTAATATACTTTTACTCAGGAGTGGATTAAGGGTTTAAAATTAAAATAAAATAATTTCAAAATAAAATAACTAGCCTAAGGGGAGGGGCAAATATTGGCCACCAGGACCAATTTTCCAAATGACTGCTAGTTTTAATATAAATAAGAATAATTAAAAAAAAATATTTTTTTATTTATTCTCGCGGAGTAAAAAAAAAATTCCTAGTCATATGCAGCCAAAATTATTGTGACGTTTCGGCCTTCTTAAGAGCCGGAGGCGAGAATAAAAGAAAATTTTTATTTCAAAATTATAATTGTAATTTTTCATTCAATAACTAGGAATTTTTTTTTTGACTCCGCTTTAATATAAAATTATATTTTTTAGCATTAAAAATTTTTTTTTGTATTATTTTATAAAATGGGGGAGAGGGGCGTCATAAGATTGAATATTTTTAAGGGAGGCGTGGTAACATAAAGTTTGGAAATCACTGCCCTAGAGAGTGAAAATACTAGTACTTTACTGATGTACTTTTTCAGTTTTTTTCGATATTCTCAAAATTCGTTCCAATGACTTTTTAGTTTTAGTTTTTAGGTGTTCTTTAAAATGTATATTCTAATTGAAATCTTTTGAAGCATTCTTGTGCTTCATAAGAAAGATAGGAGAAATGATTGCCATGGTAACTAAATATAAATATTTTTCCATATAAATTTTACATCTTGAATTTTAATATATCGGTGGAAACTAAATATATGTCGACAGAAAAAATCTGGTGTGACAGCACAGAACACAACTTTCGATTACCAAAGGTAAGAGAAAGTTGCGTGCTGTGCGAGCAGTCACACCAGATTGTTTTTTAACAAGAAAAAAAAAATTCTTGGCCTTTGGCACCAAAAAATAATTAAACAAGATAAAACAATAAATAATTGAATAAACAAGAGGACCATTAGGCCCACGGGGCTTGGAGTAGTTGGTAGCGTGCCTACCTTCTATACTGAACGTCGCGGGTTCGGGCCCCAGGCAGTCCGATTATTTTATTTAAGGCATTTGGATACCAAATGACTTAAATAAAAATGCCTGGACCCCCAATTGATATATTAAACATACTGAGTATCGTTAAAAGTCTTAAATGGCCTCAGTTGCCGAAAAGACTGTGTGAATCTGTGTGTGAAGTGTAAATAAGAAAAAAGTGTGAATGTTTAAAAAAAAAAAAAAGAGGACTATTAGACATATTTGTTTATTATTACTGTATTTATTTTATTTTGAATTTTAAAGTGTACAATAAGGACGGACGTTTGCAACAACGATTATATTTTTTTTTACTCTAGCACCTAGTTCGAGAATTGACATTTATTAATATTCCTTGTTTTTTAAAAAACAGATATTTATTTTTAGAGCATAGATACTTCCTAAATAGCATGCCAATACACTGGAATGGTTAGATAATTCCACTAAAAATAAAGATAAACTTTTTTTTATAATAGGGCTCAGAGACAAAAACTTATGAACTAGGTTTAAAAAAATCTGGTGTGACTGGACAGCACACAACTTTCTCTTACCTTCGGTAATCGAAAGTTGTGTACTGTGCTTGTCACACCAGATTTTTTGTGTCGACATGTATTTAGTTCTCGGCAGTAGGAAATATTTGAATTCAGGTGTAAAATTTATAAGTATGGGAAAATAAGTAAAGTGTCTTCAAACAATTTTGAGGGCAAACCGAGAATATACATTTGAAAGAACATCTAAAAATAATTGATTTTTGAATTTTAATCAAAATCGTTAGAGCGAATTTTGAGAAAATCGAAAAAACTGAAAAAGTACATCAGTAAAGTACTAGTACTCTTTGGCGGTTTTGATTAAAAGCTTATTTTGTCGGTCCCGGGGGTGTTTAACTTAAATATAAAATTTCAGCCTCATAGCTCAATTCCTTCATGCTTAAAATTGAACACACACAGACACACAGACAGACAGACCATGTCGCGAAAACCACTTTTTGGATTCAGGGGACCTCAAAACGTGAAGATCCATCAAAATCTCGACATCGAATTTTTGACATGAATCCAATACTTTCTCTCTATATATATATTACATATATACATAGGTAAGAGAAAGTAAAAAAGAAAAAAATCAAACATAAGTAAATTTGAAAAAAAGATTTCGCAATATTCTTAGAAGCTTTCTGGTTGGATGCTTTTGGTTTTAGTACCCCCAATTCACTCTTCACCCCCCCCCCCCCGCCATTTTCAGACTGATGAGTGTGATTTCCTCAGGGCTCGTTTACTGGGTCCAATGATTTTTCAAGCTAGTCCGATATTGAGGCCACCTCATTACCTCCATTTAATATCTCACTTTTTTCTCCCTTGTTGGGGATTTGTCAAACATAAAATTTATGTTCCTCCATTACTTGCTAATAGCGAAAATCTTCCGAAATCACACATACAACGAAATGAATTTCATTAAAATATTTTCAAAATATAAAAAAAATCTGGTGTGACTTGTCGCACAGCACACATTCTCTTACCTTCTCGAAAGTTGAGTTCTCTGCTTTCACAACAGATTTTTTGTGTCCACATATATCAAGTTTTCGACAGTTCAGTACATTCGAATTCAAGATGTAAAAAAGGAAAATATTTATATTTTGTTACCATGACAACCATTTCTCCTATCTTCCCTATAAAGTACATGAGAAAGTGGTCTTCATAGGATTTAAATGGCAACATAAGAATATACTAAAATATTTTAAAAAGCATCTAAAAAATAATTGATTTTTGAATTTTAATCAAAATCATTGGAGCAAATTTTGAGAAAATCGAAAAAAAAACTGAAAAAGTACATCAGTAAAGTACTAGTATTTTTTTGCCGATTTTGATTAAAAGCTTATTTTCATCAAAATCTCGACTTCGAATTTTTGACTTAAAGTAAAAAAAGGTGTAAATTATTAAAAAAAAAAAGTTTATAATAAAAAAAAATCTGCTGTGCTGGTCGCACAGCACACCACTTTCTCTTTCCTTAGATATATGAAAGTTGTGTTCTGTGCTTGTCACACCAGAAAAAGCATTTTTTTGATTTCGCCTCGACTCTGGACAAAAATAAAGGGCAAAAAATGAGGCGCACCTATTTGCATCTCCGATGTTTTTGACTGACAATATTTACTTATTTGGGAAAGGGCAAGTACAGGAGTAGCAAAGAAAAGAAAGCGTTTGTGTGCCAAATGCCGAAGAAGACAATTCGGACAAAATTTATTAATTTATTTATAATCTTTTAGAGAAAAAAAGACTCTCACGAAGTTTAAACATTCACTTTTTTAATAAAATGTACATGTGCACGGACTTTTGTACATCAAAAACAATTACAACTTTGGCCCTAAAAAAAATAAAAGCCTATTAGGACTGAGGACGGACGAATAAATTTTGTCTGAAACATCTCCTTCGGCATTTGGCAAACAAAGACTTTTTTCTTTGCTGTTCCTGTACTTTCCCTTTCCCAACTTGTAACATCAACAGCAACTTCTCTCCTGATTATACAGTATTATATTTACTAATTTAAACAGCCCAAGATAGATACTGTCGGGAGTCGAACCACGGATCTAGACATTTGTACAGCAAGCGCAATTAAGTTCCCACCTGGGAGCTTGAGCCTTGAGTATATGCAACCCAAGACCTCAGCTCCGGACTTTTATAAAAAATATATCCAAGTCTATTTGTTCCAATTAGTATTCAAATTTAAATGTCTGGCAACCTAGACTTATGACGGTCATTTGATTTAATAATGTAATTTCTTTGCAATATCGAAATTTTAGACTTAGGACTATATATATATTTTTTTCATTATTTTCAAATGCATCTCGTGTTATCGCTTAGGGAACGAGAGATATCCGTCCATCTGTCTGTCGGTGGTCCTCTTTCTGTGAGCTCGTTTGAGCCCCCAATGGTGGGATAATTTCCCCGGAGAAAGTCTCGCCACGACCGCCACAAACACCCTCATCCTCTGTCCTTGTGTGTGTGTATGTGTGAAAGGGGGGAGGGGGGGGTGGAATTAACAACCCACGGCCTCGGCCGCCGATGACCCTTCGTCTACCCCGTGGGGGAGAAAGAATAGCAAGTAGACATGAGAAGCCTCTGGGGAATCACAAAAACCCTACCTCTCTCTCTCTCTCACTCTTTTTCTCTCTACATATGTACAATACAATGAAAAGAAATGAAAGGAAACTTCTCTATTAAACTAACAATGAAAAATGTTTCAAATTCGTAAAAAATAAAAAAAATCCAAATGGAATCTCATTAGCTTAGACGAGTCAGCAAAAACCTTTTCTAAAAAAATAATACAAGGAGACAAAACCCTTTAGCTTCATGTAATTACCAGATATAATAAGTAGCCACGTGATCTATCTCTCCATTTTAAGCCCTATCATTAAATCAAAGGGTTGGGAAAGTATGGCCTGTTAGTCAAATGTAACCAGCAAAAATAATTTTATATTTTTTTTCTTCAATATTTGATATGATTTAAGTTGAAGAGAAGTTTCTGTTGATGTTATGGAATGGAAAAGAGCAAGTACAGGTGCAGCAAATAAAGAGAGCCTTTGGATACCAAATGGCGAAAGGAAGACGTTTCGGACAAAATTTATTCGTCCATCCTCAGTCCTCGTTGGCTTATAAACTAATTAGGCACAAAGTTGTCATTGTTGTCGTGGCACCAATTTGTGCACATGTATATTTTTTTATAAAAACAGGAGAGTGTCAATGTTCTGTGAGAGTCTATAAGATATTGATATGATTGTTATGATGATGGTACAGTCGGCGCTACTATTAATCGTCACATTAGAGAGCCTTCAAATTAGGCAACACAAACTTTTAGCTGACATTGATCGTAGTTATTATATTAGGATGGGTATTAGAAATATTTTATTATAAAATTTTCGAGAATTCTTAAAAAGTAATTATTTAATCCATCAGTGAAGTAAGTCGCTATTTTTATATATAAACAGAAGAAGCAGCCAAAAATAAAAAAGTCTCCAATTGTTCACACACAAAAATATGCTCCGAAGCAGAATGTCAAAAAAGTCACTGAACACTTTTTTTAGGATTCTGCTTCCGACCCTATGATTGTAAAGAGTTGATAGGTCGATAAGAGAATTCGCATCAGGTTAATAATTAACATACTCAGTTTTAAATACTCCCTCCCCCCATACACAAAATTATTTTTAAAATATTAAAATACAGGATATACCTCAGGCCCGATGGACCTGGGCCTTTCTCACAAAGGCAAATTTTCATTAAATTTTTTTTAATCCCAAATTTTTCCGTTTTCACCTGAGCCCCGAGGGGTCAAGAGAAAAATTTTCGTTAATTTATTTTTTTTAATCCAAATTTTTTCTGATTTTACCTGAACCCAAAGAAGCTCGGCCCTCTCAAAGAAAAGTTTTATTAAAAAATTGCTTTTTACTTTCTCTTACCTATGTATATATGTAAATATATATAGAGAGAAAGTATTGGTTTCATGTCAAAAATTCGATGTCGAGATTTTGATGGATCTTCACGTTTTGAGGTCCCCTGAATCCAAAAAAGTGGTTTTCGCGACATGGTCTGTCTGTGGGTGGGTGGGTGGGTGTGTGGGTGGGTGGGTGTGTGTTCAATTTTAAGCATGAAGGAATTGAGCTATGAGGTTGAAATTTTATATTTAAGTTAAACATCCCCGGGACCGGAAAAATAAGCTTTTAATCAAAATCGGCCAAAGAGTACTAGTACTTTACTGATGTACTTTTTCAGTTTTTTTCGATTTTCTCAAAATTTGCTCCAACGATTTTTTTTTAAATTCAAAAATCAATTATTTTTTAGATGCTCTTTAAAATGTATATTCTCATTTTGCGATTGAAATCTTCTGAAGACCACTTTACTCTTGTATTTCATAGGGAAGATAGGAGAAATGGTTGCCATGGTAACAAAATATAAATATTTTCCCATACTTATAAATTTTACATCTTGAATTCATATGTTCCGTACTGTCGGGAACTAAATATATGTCGACACAAAAAATCTGGTGTGACAAGCACAGAACACAACTTTCGATTACCGAAGGTAAGAGAAAGTTGTGTGCTGTGCGCCAGTCACACCAGATTTTTTTATTTCTTTTATATTTATGTAACGCACTTTTTCAAACAAAAATAATACTCTATACCCGTATATATGTACATATAGATTTGAAAAATTTCGGGACGGGCCCCCCTCGCCCCCCCTCCCTTATATACGCCCCTGATAACAAAATCTCAAAAATGTTACTAAACGGCAACAAAATATATAGTACAAAATGTAAAAATTTAAAAAGAACAAAAAAAGTTTAATTAATAAATATTATTTAAATCTTTACGAGATTTTAGGAAGAAGCTAAAAATTATAAAAAAAGAGGTTTTGTTGTACTTGCGTCAACCAAAAGAGAATCTTCCCCATACAGAATAATAAAAAGATGTTTTATTTCCTGATCATAGAACGCAACAAAAAAATCTATTGTAGGACCAGTGTCCATTGCCATATTTTTTTTTTATATACAGGTAGTAGAAGGTAAAAAGGAGAGGGCGAGGTCAGGGATTTGCGCAACAAGCGGATTTTTTCTTCCGTTTAAATTTAAAAATTGCTTAGTGTTAAGAGATGTTGACATTTGAAATGATCTAATTTTTAAAACTTTTCCAGGCATGAAAAATACAATAATTTTTTTTTGTGTGTATATTTTAAGTTAGAAAAAAAGTACTTTGTGATTTAACGTAAAATTAAGTTAAATGATGGTCACATCCCATCTTGTTTTGTTAATCTCTCTGTATTATTAGAGTTTTTGAAAAAGATCGTAATTTTCTTCTTTTTTTTTCCAGAGGAAATTTGTACAATTTTTATTTTATTCATAGAAAGACGTCTTATTTTTTTTATGAGCCATATTCATTTAGTTTTATTTCATGCCTTAATTTCCCCGGCATACATATTGTGGTCATTTCTTTTTTAGGGTAAAATGCGAAGGCATTTAAAGAATTTTTATAAAATATGAATGAATATATCTCGCTCTCTTTTCTCCCGCCCTTTTTCTCTCCGCTGTTTGACTTGATAATCAGATTCTTCTTTCTTTCTCCTTTTTCTTGTTTCCGACATGGGGCGTTGATGATAAAAACAGAGAGATAATGAAAATTCCACTTTGTCATTGGAATGTCTCTATATCCTCTCACTGAATCAACAAGTTGAATTTTTCTATTAATTTGCGATTATTTCTACTATGTTGTTTGGAATATTAATAATTTAATAATATCCGAGTTCGCTCTTCTGTGAATATTTAATCTTATGCATTTTTAATATGCATATAATAAAAAATTAAAGTTTATCAAGTTAGTTTTTATTGATGTCTTTATTTTAAATTAAAGAATTTAGCCAATTATTCTTTCAAGCTCTTCTATATATTATATCTCATCCTCTAGTGATTTTTATTTTATTATCTTATTTTCTCCGGAAACTTGCGCCCTAGTACTAGTAACATTTTGTCCTTGGGTTCATATTATTACTAGGGTATAACTAAAGACAGAAATTTTATTCCGAAATACTATATTTTCATATTAATATTGTTTTACTTAGAATACAATCGCCAAAGAAGTTTTCACTTAGGTCATCTGGTCTTTTAAGCCTCCATCTTTTTTTTGTTGTTGTTGGGGAATATATTGATATAATTTATTAAAAAAATTATATTTATTTATTTAAAATGCTTACTAACCTATTTGAGGCAAATGATTATCTTCATTGTTGATTTTGTGGAATCTTTTTTTTTAAGTGAGTAACTCTTGAATTAAATTTTTTTTTTTTAATTTGTCCACAGTTGTTTGTGTGATGAGGAATTTATAATCACTTATTCAAATAAAATCTGACATAATCACTAATGAAGATAATCATTTTCTTATGAAAACTTCAAATATGCGTCTAAGCCTTTTAAATAAATAAATATCCGTATATAATAAAGATTGGAAAGATTATTGAAATAATAATGCTTGTTATGGAGGTATATTCAGGCCAAAATTTAATTCTACTATACAGTCGACTTCCGGAAGTCTGAACTCTTCCTTTCTTCAGGTCTAATGTGGTTTTAGAAAATTAACCTTCTTGATATCTCATTCATAATTCCCTTTCTACAGATACGAAGACGAATTTAGACTATTTATTTCATACTCTAAAGCAGTGGTTCCCAACCGGCCTCTAGTGTGTAATGTTACTCCCAACGCACCTTTGTGGACTTCAAAAGGTTGGGAAACACTGCTCTAAAGATGAAACCAAGAGGAAGGTTTATTTTCTAATTCCACATGAGTCCTGAAGAAGGGAGGCGTTCAGACTCCCTAAACGTTTTATAATAATTTTAGTATACAAAATGCCGAAGCATACTGAACTTCTTTTCACTCAATTGAAACACAATAATCGTGAGTTATTTCTTATAATTTTTTTTATCGAAGAAGCTAACGCCTTGAAATGGAAAAATTTTTATTATAAATTTGTCAGCTCCCATATAGAGGACAATAATATTATATTGATGATTTGTATAAAGAGGCGTTGGTATAAATCCCAACGAAAATCGTGAAATCTCTAAACAGCACTGATTACATGAATACCCGTTACCGAGGCCAAACAGGAAAAATTCATATTAATACCAGTACAATTGCGTTATATTTTTTGTTGAACTGACAAATCCTTTGATATGTTAACATTTTATTTACTGTCTAATTTTTTACAATAACACAAATTCACAAAAGTAAAGTTCAAAAGCATAACAAAAAAAAAAAAAAAAAAATTAGATCTCAATTTCCATTCGATTTTTTTTTTATCAAACCATCTTTTTTATAATTACTGATAGAATTTTTTTTCCAACTCTCTCTCTCTCTCTCTCTCTCTTTCTCTCATAGGTCAATTATTAGTATAATATGTTTTAGGATGTGTATTAGACAAGGGCGGATCCAGAGGTGTTTCTCGGGGGGGGGGGGGGGGGTAATTTGGTGTGAATGGTCGCACAACACACATTTTTTTCTTAATTTCAGTAATTTAAAGGAGCATTTTGTACTTGTTTGCCAGAATATAAATACAAATCAAATTTTTAAGTATTAATTTTTAAAATTTTACATTAAAAGTAAATTTTTTTCGAAAAAAAGTTGTTTTTTTTTTCAAATCTCGGGAGGGGGGTAATTACCCCCTTTACCCCCCCCCCTTGTATCCGCCCTTGGTATTAGAATATTTTATTATAAAATTTTCAAAAGTTGTTATTCAATTTACTAATAAGATATGTCATTTATTTATAGAAAAATTTTTATTAATACTGTATATTGAGATTATAGTTGATAAAAGACTACTTAGAGCCAGTTTCTTTATCCATGGTCAAGTAGCTGGTCTTTGGCTAAGAAACACCCAACACTATTAAAACTTAACAAGTTAAAAATATACCACATCTCATCATATATTAAAATATTAAAAATTTATTTAATTCTTTTTAATTTAATTATCCTTTTGATTCAACTTCTTTTAATACAATAATAAAAGAATAAGATGTGGTATATTTTATTTCATTCACTCTCTGTCCATAGTATGTTCGAATTGAATATTTTGGACATGAACATGATTGAGCCACTTACAATGTGTATGCCCAATATAACTTGGCGAGGATTATATATACTTTTAGACATTAACTTGGCCCTGAAGATGTCCCATATGCGACCAAAAGGTCGGCCCTGGTTTGATAATAAATTGAAATATAACTAGCTGCTTTGCTCATTTTTTCTAACTTGAATTATCAACAATCAGCTATATATAGTAGGATAATAAAAGAGAGAGCAGCTAGTTTACTTTTCTTTTATTAAACCCTCATTGCTGACGTTTCGGTCCTGTTTAGGGCCATCTTAAGAGCTATTAATACGCTATTGTTACCCTATAAACCACCATTCTTATTCAAATACATTGATGATATTATTACCGCCCTTCCGGAGAATGCAATAACACCAACCTTAGATATACTAAATAGCTTTAATGATAGAATTAAATTTACCACTGAGCTGGAACAAGAAAACTCGATATGTTTTCTAGATTTGAAGCTTGTACGGGAAGGAGAAAACATCAGAACAAGATGGATGAGGAAGGATCAAAAATCTGAACGTATGCTCAACTATCACTCGAACCATCCCTTAATCCAAAAGCGCAATCTTGTTTATAATATGATTACTAGGGCAGACCGTCTAACTGATGTCGAGTATAAACGAGTATGTTTTGATGAAATAAGAAATATCATGAATGTAAATAAATATCCAAGGCATTTTATAGAGAAAATATTTAAACTGTATTTTCATAAAAATAAGCCCAGAAATAGTTTGGTGCCTGTAATGGGGGATGGTTCGAGTGAGAGAGATATTTCCACGGCAAATAATGAAAATACAAATATATTTCGTAGCCTTACTTATACACCGGGTCTTACTGAATCAATAAAAAAATTATTTTATAGAATTGAAGATAGCATAAAAATATCTTTTAAACCTCCAAACACACTTGGATTTTTATTTAACAATAAAACACCCACTCCCCTCTCTAATACATCCAGTGTGGTATACAAAGTGCCCTGCGCCGATTGTAATCTAAGCTATATTGGTCAGACAAGGCAGTATTTATCTCGTCGTCTCTCTCAACACAAAACAAATATTAAAAATCAAGAGACCCACATTGCCTTGTCAGCCCATGCAATCGGTGAGGGGCACACATTTGATTTCGAAAATGCTACCATCTTGGAAAAGGAATGCAACTACCAAAAACGACTTACATTGGAAGCCATTCATATATTCATTAATGAGACAATTAATTTTAAAAGAGACTATAATTCAACTGTGGCTCTCTACGCATGTCTCTTAAAAAGATAGTTGCATTCATTTACTAATAAAGTGGAGGGGGTAAGAGTCCGGTGGCTAGCCGTGGAGGTGTCTCTCTCTTCTCCTCATTCATAAACTAAACTCGATAGAACAGTCACAGAATTTTACTCGCAGACTCTACCATTATAAAATATCTCACCTACTTATCATAATATATATTGTTATAAAATTCGACCAACTATGTTAAATATAGGTGAAATATGGAAATTAAAATTTATATTGACAACCCTAATGGTAAATATTCACCTAATTTATATAAGTCTGTACGCATTTTCTTAATGACCATTATGTATTGTTCTGTATTAATAGCTCTGAAGATGGCCCTAAACAGGACCGAAACGTCAGCAATGAGGGTTTAATAAAAGAAAAGTAAACTAGCTGCTCTCTCTTTTTATTATCCTACTACATCAACTACACAGCTATAAAAAAATCCTCCAATATTAAATCAGCTATATACTTCCTTCAAATATATTTTATTTCTTAATATGTTTTATATTGAAAGAAGCTTCTTCATTACAAGGCTAAGCAGTTAAGGTTATAATTCTGAGACAACTCGAGTTCAAATCCAACTCAGGACAAAAAATTATCCAACCCTATTTGAGATGCCTCCTCCTGAAGAAGGAAAAGGAACCCTTCTCAGTATTATTCCCCCTCAGAGCAACCACAACGTGTCAAGTTGGACACTAATGACTGAAGAGAAACCTCAATATATTAATAAAATTTCTTCCAAAAAGAACCATTTTATCTTATTAGTGAACTATCTACTCTTTAAGAATTTTCACTAATTTTATTAAAAAAATTTTCCTAAAACATATTTTATGAATAAATAAAAAAATCTATTGAAATATTACGCTCTTATGCCATATAAAATCTTTAAAAATATTTGAATGATTTCTAAGCAAGCTAATTAAAATAAAAAAAATCCTAATTAATAAGAGAAAGTTTGTTCATTTGAATTTTTTTTTTTTTTTTTTTTGAATATAGGCTAATATGAATAGAGAATATATCACGTGAAAAAGTCTTTTTATGTAAATCTGTGTGTCCGATTGAGATATTTTCTCTCTCCCTCTCATTGGTGCAGAAAGGGCAGTGAGGTGGCCTCGGGGTCATTTGCAAAAAAAAGTACGTCACTCGTTCCAATACCCCACCCATCCTCTTCTAAACAGCATGCCCAGTAGGTTCAAATATTTAAAACGAATGTGGAGAATGAATGCGAGGGAAAATAAAAAAAAATATATTTATTTTTTTTTTTAACCAGGTCCAACGCAGATGCCATTAAAGCGTTCATATGTACATAGTACATTAGTATTTATTCATATTTAATATAGAAACATATGGGTATGAATTTTAGCCCCTTTTTTTTAAGGTGTGTTCTTTTATATAATATAAAAAATATTTAAATTTCATTAGAATTCTTTAGACCGCTAAAAGTAACATGGGTTGTGTGTGTGGGGGTTAATGTTTAAAGTTACCATTAAGTGTTAGCCACATTAGGTGTGTATGTGTGAATTAAGTTAAACAACACATATGTCCTAAGGGGGAAGTTAATTCCTATTAGTATGATCATAGAGATTCTTACGTAAATGATACGATAAATACGAATTTTTTTTTTACTTAACTACTTGTTAACGAAATACTACCGTTATACCAAATAAAACAAAAAAAAAATCCTTCTAGCGAGAGTTACCAGGTCATTCAGAAAGGTCATGTGACAGAAGCATCAGTTCTTCATGTGAACGTACAATAAGTTAATCTTAATTGAGGGTATTGAGGGTTTTCTTTATGTATTTATTTTTGACGTTACAGTTCCATGTTTGAATCATCCTTAGAGCTGGTAAAAAGTCTTCATGAGTGTGTTATCGGTTAGATCCTTATTATATTGTTATAATAAGAATACACTGGTATGTCTGGTCATCACATTATTTGAATATATTTATAAGGATCTAATAATGTATCAAATCCACCATAACACAAACATAAAGACTTTTTGCCAACTCTGAGGATGGTCCAAACATAGAACCGAAACGTCAGCAATGCAAATAAAATAAATACAAAAAGAAATAACTATAGTTGCAATTTCTTATTTGTTTACATTATTTTTTTACATTAATTTACATCACAGCTATATAATTTTCGTTTTATAATAAAGTTCCGGGCTAAACGAGCTCAGTTGTTTTTTTTTTTTTTTTTATAAAGTTGAAAATATAAACTAAAAAAGTACATCAGTAAAGTACTAGAACCCGAATTTTTCCAAAGACAAGACCTAGCATAATTTGTTTTGTATACACAAAAATAGTAGTGCTACTCTATATATTTAAAATTTGAAATAAATCGTTAGAGCGAATTTTAACGGTGCTATTATTACGCGAATTATTTAAAAATTTATTACATTTTAAAAATTCTAATTGCCCTCGGGACTTGGTGTAGGGGTTAGCGTGCTAATCTCGTATACCAAAAGTCGCGGGTTCGGACCCAGGCAGTCCGATGATTTTATGTAAGCTATTTTGTATCCAAATGGCTTAAATAAGAATGCCTGGACCCCCAATAGATATATTTAAACATACGAGTATCGTTTAAAATCTTAAATGGCCTAAGTTGCCGAAAAGACTGGGTGTATGTGTATGTGAATGTGAGTGTGAATGAGAAAAAAATGTGAGTGTTAAAAAAAAGTTCCAATTGTTTTGTGATACAAGATATTTGCGAAGATTTAGGTATAGTACCAACAAATTAGATCGGGTAATTTCGAAAGGCCCATCGAGAGAACGCCTAGGAGGTAGACAACCAGAATGAGGAACGAAAGAGAAGAAGCAAGGAGAGGCCCAGTAGCGTAACAAGGTGGGGACGAAGTGGGGCGCACGCCCTCCATGCCTCAGGCGCATCAAGCCTTTGGCGCCCTAGGGCATCTAAGATATAGCCCAAGGGCGGTGATTTTATCATATTCTTTCCAAAGATTGCTAAGCAGAGGTGTCCATTTTTTTTTTAAAGAAAAAAATTTCCTCGGAACACAAAATATTTTTTTATTTGCTAGCATAAGATAGCTGTTGAGCAAAAAAGCAAATAATGATATCCCACCTCGCGACAAATAGGCTTAGTTTTATGATGGGTCACATTTATTACAGTGGGTGTTCTCTGGGTTGGAAAGCTTTATCCAAAAAAAATGATTGCTTTAAATGGATCGAATAAAGACAAGAAAATAAAAAAATCAGCTTTTTCCATCAAATCTTTATTGTTAACGACATCCATCAGAACACGGATAAATAGAAGAAATGATTATCACTTCATCATCTCTAGGGAATCCTTCGAAATAAAATTAAGATTAGAGGGAATTTTTGAATGGAATTCACTGTCGACAAGTCTATTTTTACTTTCTCTTACTTATATATGTAATATATAGCGAGAAAGTATTGGATTCATGTCGCAAAAATTCGATGTCGAGATTTTGATGGATATACACGTTTTGAGGACCTCTGAATCAAAAAAGTGGTTTTTGCGACATGGTCGTGAAGAAATTGAGCTAGGAGGTTGAAATTTTATATTTAAGTTACCCACACAGCACAAAATATTGCAGCAATGTTGCAGAAACATTGCGAATCTTGGCAACATTGCAGCGGCAATATTCCAAACTAGCAATATTGCTGTTTGAGCTGCAATATTGCATCAATGTTGCCGCAATATTGTCAACATTGAGCAAGATTGCAATATTCCGTGCTGTGTGGGTAGGCACCCCCATGGGGCGTGACACGAAGCTTTTGAACAAAATTGGCCAAAAAGTACTAGTACTTTACTGATGCACTTTTTCATTTTTTTCGATTTTCTCAAAATTCGTTTCAATTATTTTGATTAAAATTCAAAAATCATCTATTTTTTACATGCTCTTTAAAATGTATATTCTCATTTTGCCACTGAAATCTTCTGAAGCACACTTTGCTCTTGTATTTCATAGAAACATGGTAATAAATATTTTCCAATGTTTATAAATTTTACATTGTGAATTCAAATGTGCCGTACTGTCGGAAACTAAATACATATCGACACAAAAATTTGGTGTGCGACCAGTCACACCAGATTTTTTTAAATTTGTCTATCTAAGGACCTAAGGTTTATTTTGAAGGATAACCATCTGTTCTTGTGACCGTATCCTGGTGAGCAAATGGTGATGGCATACACTAACAAAAACACCGTGTATGTAAATTAAAAACTAATGCAAGTCGAAAGGTTTCAAAACACATTTTCTCAAAATAAAAATTGAATTTAATCATTTTAATCGTTTGAATAAATCTAATGTGAAGTACCAGACTGACTACCACGTTGGCTTGGAATATGAAAGGGAAATAATATCGTTGATTTATTTCCCCATTTTTTTTTTTTTTTTTTTGCTTTAATTTAATTAATAATGGTTTTAAAAAATCGAGTAATAAACAATAATAAATAAATAATTGCATACAAGTTAGCTTTCAAAGAGTGGGCTTAAAAAAAAAAACAATCGTGTCATGTGTGTGTGTCTCTTTCATTCTCGAGAGCCCAATTAGGACCTATTCATTGGGAGGGTTTGGGTGGGGGAAGACAAATGGAGGGGCGGGGGTGATAAATCTCGAGGAAAATAAAAAAAAAAAACACTTCATTTTTTGGCAACTTTTTCATCTAAAGAGAAAATGACAGCCAGATTTTTTTTTCAATAAATTTTTAATAGAGAATAAAGGTAAAGAGTTATCAAGCCGTCATAGAGTGTCTGGCTGGAATTCCAAGTAAATTATTCCAGTTAAAGTTACTTACTTAGATAACTTAAAAAAGAAAATAGATTTTTTTTTCTCACTTTTAATGGACCATTAGAGATAGGTTTTATCTCTCTTATTTTTTTCACCCAACTAATATATTCCCGATCTCTTTTTCTCTCTCTTGGCTTCAAATATTGATCCAGATTCGCTGTCTCCGTTTAGCATTCAATGACCCTTAATTGACCAACGCACACCCATGATTGACCTTCTGGACCCCCACATCCTACAGCTCCAAAGGTCCAATTTAATTTCTTCTATTGACTTTAATTTACGTATTAAACATCAACCTTCTCAATAATATTAATGATGAATGGACGAAAATATAACATCTCGTTTTTTTTTTTTTAATATCAATCGAAAAACTTCAATACTTTTTTAATTTGAGCCATTTTTTTTTTACAAAATAAAATAAAAAAACGTCATGAAATTTTTTTAATAACTCTCAATCAATTTTATTTTTGTAAACATGAAGAATTCTTTTTTTTTTTTAATAATCCATATAAAATCAGTAAACATTTTTTTTATTTTTCAATACCGTCCCCGTTTGACTCTAATTAAAATGGCATTGAGGGAGGATGGAGTGATAACACTCACAGGGTGCTTTGTTCAAAAAATTTATAAATGGCTCTAGATGCCAAAAAATAAAAAAAGTAAAAATCTGGTGTGACTGGTCGCATCAGATTTTTCGTGTTTAGTTTCCACCGATATATTTTAACTGGAAGACATTTTTATAGTGAAGACCTATATTTCTAGTCTTTTTAATAATGATTATTGTTGGCTAACCTGTTACTTTTCTTTTTTGTTTTGCTATGTTGATTGATACTGACCATTTGCATTTACAGTGCCAAAACTTGCTAATTGCAAATGGTCCTATTCCAAAACTTGCTAATTACAAAACACTTTTCCAAAAGTGCTTAGTTGAATATTAAAACAGTTTATTACTGCTATATAGAAAATAATACGACCCTAAGACCTTGTTCCTAATTTATTTACAGATTTTATAAACATAACAGTCATAAATTAACTCTTGATTTTAATAAAATACAGGTTTTCTTGTTTCCTGAAAATTTGTGCCCGATGCATCTAGACACTTTTGGAAATGGACAACTCAAACACTGAATTTAAAACAAATTTACGCAAGAGTGAATTTTTGGGGACTAAATACCAAATAATTTTAAAATATGAGCAAAATCAGCTGGTATTTATTTATTGGAAATTCTCTGTACTAATCACCTTCAATCTAACATACAAATTAATCCAAGATTGAAAAAATTAATAAAAATGTAGGGATCTTAAAAACATTTTGTAATTTGTTCAAAATTGTTATTTACAATCATATTAAAAAAAAAAAAAAACACTATATTACTTTAAAAAAACAACAAATATTTTATTTAAAAAAAAAGAGCCATTATCCCAAATCACACACACACACACACACACTATATAGCATTTATACTACACACTTGGTCGTTGGGCGTTTCCGTACAGACATATGGAAAAAAGAGGGGTATCCCTAATGGACGAGTTTAGAATTTTTTTTTTTTTTTTTGAGATAACTCTTTACTTTCATCTATAAATAACAATAATATGATAGCTCTCTAAGGTCCGCTAGTTTTACATTTCCAACGTGATATTATTTCGACTCTTGCATTAATTTATGCAATAATTAATTATTTAACCATCAACCGTAATAAAATTTGCGTCCAGAAGCAAAAATAATAATATTATTTAACATGAAAACAATAATAATATTTTTTAAATTAGGTTATTATTTATTATTAAAAAAAAAAATTGTCTTTGATTCGTGGCTTACAATTAGAGATAAACTTTAGTTTGCTCTAAGAGTTAAATTCCCGTAGCAAGCGAGAAAAATTTATTCCAATTCATTGAGATAAATAGCGATTCAGATACCGAGAAAGACTTTAAACAAATTAAAAAAAAAAAAAAAATTTAATTAGACGGTGACCCATGGTCAGAGAGAAGCTCTCTCGTTCCTGGGGATCCTGGGTTCGTTTCCCGTCCCAAGCGAGAAAAATTTATTTCAATTGAATTTGCTATCAATCATTTGAAATGGTCTAAATCGACGTAGATGTCGAAAAAGATCTTAAAAAACCAATATAAATACGGTAGGCTTATATATTTAAGTAAGACCTTATAATCAATAACACATTTATTGAAATATACTTACAATTGTTGGTCTACTTAATAGAGATTTAATTGAGATGGGCAAACATCTTGTTTCTTTCTCCAATCCTTACTTGTAGAAATAACACTGAAAAAAAAGACTGAATTAATATAAAAAAGATTGATCCTAAACAGATTTTATTTCCTCTTGTTTAAACCAATTCTGCACATAAGTCTTTTATTCTACAACTTTTTAACAAGTATTTCCTCGTAAGGCTTAATTCAATAAGAAAATGTCTGGAGAGGAAATCGAAAGAGAAATAGCTCCTCTGTATAAGTGAAAATTTAGGGGATGAAATAATAATAAACTTTAACGATTATACCGGTACAAGAGGGTAGTTAGAATTTGAGATAGGTCACTTCAAGTAAAGTATGGTTACAGGTATAATGATCAAATAGAGTCGATTATTAATTTAAACATCTATTGTTACCGATGGAGAAATTTGCTTGCATCAGAAGTTCTTTCAATATTTGAATTTTGATATTGATAGATATAAATTTAATTAATTTATTAAATAACATATTAGGCTAATACACATTAGATTGGTTATTAATATATAGTATATTTTTTACTTCCATAGTCATGGTTGGTGCTGAACTTAACTCCTTAACTCTTAGCTTTGGAACATTAATCGAAAAATCTGGCGCACAGAACGTAACTTTCTCTTATCTTCGGTAATCGAAAGTTGTGATCTGTGCTTGTCACACCAGATTTTTTTGTCGACATGTATGTAGTTTCCGACAGTAGGGTACAATTGAATTCAAGATGTAAAATTTATAAACGTGGGAAAATATATATATTTTGTTACCATGACAACCATTTCTCCTATCTTTTCTATAGAGTACAAGAGTAAAGTGGTCTTCAGAAGATTCCAATGGCAAAATGAGAATATACATTTGAAAGAGCATCTAAAAAATAATTGATTTTTGAATTTTAATCAAAATCGTTGAAGCGAATTTTGAGAAAATCGAAAAAAACTGAAAAACTATTGTATATCAGTAAAGTATAAGTACTTTTTGGCTGATTTTGATTAAAAGCTTATTTTCACGCCCCAGGAAGGTGCCTAACTGAAATATAAAATTCCAACCTTGTAGCTCAATTCCATCATGCTTTAAATTGAAGAAAGACAGACAGACCATGTTATGAAAACCACTTTTTTTACTTTTTTTTATTCAGAGGAACGTGTATATCTATCAAAATTTCGACATCGAATTTTTGACATGAATCTAATACTTTCTCTCTCTATAGATTAACATATATATAGAGGTAAGAGAAAGTAAAAAATTATTTAGTATTTATAGCTTCATCAAAAAATAATTTAAATAAATTTTTTTGTTCAGTACTCGGACCTTAGATCTCGAAGGGCCAGAGAAATATAATTAATTTAATATATTGTAAAAGTGATAAAAAAAATTCATAACTCCTTCCGAAAACTCTCTTCATTTTGAACCTCCTTTAATTAAGAAGGTTAAAGCTGTGCGCGGTAGAAATATTCATCAATCTTTAGTTTCCGGTGTCTTAAAATCCCTTAAAAACATTATCTCCGATTTCTATAATAAATTTATGAGTATTAACTTGGGTTATTATATAGATGGATGCCAATAAGGGGAAAAGAAAATTATCTAACGAATTATGTATTAGGGCACTGAGTGGTTGGAAAGGAGGGGAGAAATTAATGGTTAATAACTGGCCATTAAATCCAGTAGAGAGGAAAATCCTAAACCAGCCATTTATTTTATTAATAATTCCCTTGGAAAAAAAAGTTGGTTTATTTAGCGATGGCATTTTTTTTAATTATATATTGATATAGCATAGGATATTTCACGAAATATAAATTGAAAATACGCCCTCTTCAATTAAATCATTGAAATTGTTGAGTTCTAAGCTTTTTATGTGAAATTATTTATTTAATATGTCTTTAAAAAAAATTTGATGAGAGATATTTTTATTATTTTTCATTTATAAAAGTACTACACTATAAATAATTATGCACTGATAAAAAAATAAAAATATATCAAGATATATCTTATTTTCCTTTTTATTCGTGCCTACCTCCTATACCAAACGTCGCGGGTTCGGACCCCAGGCAGTCCGATGATTTTATTTAAGGCATTTGGATACCAAATGACTTAAATAGAAATGCCTGGACCCCAAATATATATATTATTAATATAACGGTTATCGTCAAAGTCTTAAATGGCCTAAGTGGCCGAAAAGACTGTGAATGTGAGTGTGAATGAGAAAAAGTGTGAATGTTTAAAAAAAAAAAAAGGAATTTCGGATTGTTAGCTTATGTTAAAAATATACAAATAAAACACTCGATTATTTGTTGTAAATTTTTGTATTATTGATTATAAATAAATAAAGCCCGAATTCCTATGCATATTCTATTTGCTAACATGTACTTCCATGAAAACCTATTTTCCATCCGAATCATGCCCCCTTGGCACTATGGTTCATATTTTATATTGCATATTTTTGCATATTTGTCTAATTTTGCATAAAGTTGCATATTTAAAACTTTTTGAATATTCTTAGCAATTCCTGACATAGGGTACTGTAGGTGCGAGCATTCGTTCAAGACTCTCGAACCAGAAGTCAGTTCTCTGAATTCGTTCTTTTCATTTAACCAATTAAGTTTATTAGATTTTAAAAAATTCAAAATTTTTTTTACAATAGAATAATAGCTTTAGTTACACTCAGCCGCTTCTCGGTCTTTTTCGACCCATCGTCTTTACGTCCAGAAATTACTGGCCGTATCTCGGTTAATATATTCGTTTTATATACCAATTGTTAGCATATTTAATGCTTTACAGCTTTTCATTGGAGTAAGGTGTACAAAATATGCTTAATTTAGGAAATATAAGCGAAAAACTGAAAAATTCAAAATTTTTGAAGTTTAATTTTGACCGACAGTATCTCGGTTAATATTGGGACACAAATTCGTAATTTAATGCTTTACATCTTTGCATTGGACTAAGGCGTACAGAATATTCTTAGTTTACGAAATATGAGCGAAAAACTGAAAACTCGAAGTTAAGAAAACTGAGGATAAATAGAGTCCAGAGTACCCCAAAATAACCTGTAAAATTTCTTTCAACTTCGGAATACATTCCAGGTAAAAAGTGGATATCGACAGGACTATTGGTTTTGGGCAGTAGCACAGTGGTGGAATACCTCTTGTGCTAAGACACAGGAAGTACGATTCCCATTTGAAGGGATGAATATTTTTCTATTTTACAATGGATACCAATTAATTTAGAAAAATCTTTGATGTCTAAAAAAAGACATTAA